>QGMI01000003.1:0-220323 GCA_007821535.1 Lachnellula occidentalis | reverse complement strand
TAGTGAGACAATAACAACTTACCAAAGTCCCCGCATGGCTATGCTCCAAAGCCCAGCTAAAGTAAGCAGAATTATTCTCTTTATCCGCATCAATAAACACCATATCAAAGTCCTCAACTCCCTCTCTCTCCAACTCCCCCAACGTCTCCAGAGCAGGACCGAGGCGTATCTCAATCTTATCCTTTACCTCTAGCCCCGCATTATCGATATTGGACTGAGCAATCTCGGCGTGCGCGGGCTCCAGCTCACAAGTTATCACCTTGCCACCGCGAGGAATGGCTTTGGCGAACCAGATGGCGGAATAGCCTCCCAGTGTACCGAACTCCAGAATGCGCTTGGCGTTGTTGAGTTTTGCTAGGAGGTAGAGGAATTTTCCCAGAGGGGGGGAAACGTCAACGGCTCTCAGGCCGGAGTTAGCGTTGGAATTTAGGGTGGAAGTCAAGGCGTCGTCGTGGGGGAGGAGGGCGGAGATGATGTATTCATCGACGGCCTTGATGTTGCTAAAGGCTTTGCTGCCAAAGGACTGTTCTCCAGGTTCGGCCATAGTCTTGCTGCTTTGTGTTGGTGTGTAGTCTTTGGGTGAAAGCTTTCAAGTAGGTGAGAGACGAGGTCAACTTGTGTTGATTTAAGCCAGTGGAGAAGTGAATGATCATTTTTTGCGTAGATTCATACCCTTCTTATATACTTGTTTTGACTGAGTGACTACGGACTTCACTTTGTGCTTTGTGCTATTTCTTCTGATACGGAGTCGAAAAGTCGCCGGTATCCGAATTCCGACGAGGCCTGTATGTAGGCTGCCAGGTGAAATACACGCAAACAACTTATGAAAGTGACGACGAAATCAGTCAGATTGATAAGATTAACAAGATAGAAAGTGTCATGCTTGCGTAGACTCTGCAGGAGGTCCTGTATGATGCCTATCTGGGATTTAGATTTCCTCTAGACGGTATACGAAGTAGGTTTGTGCAATGCAACCCAGCTTTGAACACTGATGTTGATGTTTCAAAACAATGGTTTTCAGCGAGTCATAACATGAACTCAGAATTTGTCCGCTATCGGTCTCGTCTTGAACTTCTTCGGGACAACATAGAGTGACTTTGCCTCGGCGCAGACCCTACCATCGAGCATCTCCAGTCTCCCATTTACCCACCTCTTAGTATCCGTCTGTCCCTCCGCCTGCGGTACCGCTCTAACCACATAAAAAGCATTCGTGACAACCGGCTTCAGGAAGTTGATTTGCAGATTCGCCGTCACGCCCGTTTTGGCAGGGAATGTCTTGACCGCACAACGTCCTAACACCTCATCCAGCACTGTACTCGTAACCCCTCCATGCACGACCCCAGGCCAGCCAGAAATGGCGCCGCCGAACCAGATAACCGTCACCACCTCTCCGGACTCCTTGTTGTAGAAAACGCGTTGGAAGCCGCCTAGAGCGCGAGCCCCTGCCAGGGGCCCACTGGTGAGTCTTGCTGCTCGGCTCTCTTCTGGTATGCTGCCATAGGCATCGTAGGATTCCCAGGCCGGGTCTGTGGAAAGGGACTGCACGATTGGGAGTTTCTCGCCTTGTTTGTGGAGGAATTCAACCATGAGTTTGTCTTCTGATGACCCGGCTTCTGGAAGTGGTGGAGGTGCGACTATGAGGCGGGTGTATTGGCCTGTCGTCAGACCTAGTAAGAGAAATAGTGTTGCGTATATAAAGGGTCGAAGAGAGCGTTTCTGCTTGGGTTGGGAAGCTTGTTGTTGAGACGCAAATTGTGAACGGAGATCAACTGGCTTTGAAGCCTCCGTATCTGCTGCTAAGGGAGGAGGAGGAGGCGGAGGAGGAGAAGGGAAGGTTGAATAGTTTCGTTGATATTGACATCGAATGGCTTGTGGCGAGGTTCCCAGCAACCCAGAGACATCCAAACATCGCCGCGAAGAAAGGGATGCCAATTTAGATGCCGTAGATAATGGCAAGAGCCGTACTGGTAACCGCGTAATCATTGCGCTCGTCTGGAGGCTTCGATTGATTCTTTGGAAGCTATTGAGACACTGAGGAATTCTTAGAGAGCTCGAGGACTCGGGTTTTGCTTGACAAAATCGACAGGTAAAGCAGTGTGGCGTGCTCTGATTGAACCTTCGATGATCAATGTAAGGAAGATCTCGCCGTAGGCAATGGTCAATAGGCAAATGCTTTTCTCAAGAAATAAGCTTGGGAACAGTTGGAGCTCAACCTACATAGCCTCGGCATAAATATTTCATAATATTATGCTAGTTGTATATCTTCTCCACTCTTTTTCTGGGGTGGAAATTATTTCCTCACTGTATCGTGCTCTTATCTCTGTTCCTCCAAGAGGCACTCCGCGAATGGCACAGAGCGACATGAGCCCCAAGGAGATCACTTGTAGGTCCCAATTGCATATGAGCATTAAAAAGAGTTTCTTAGTGGCATGAGTCTGTGGCACTTTGCCTTATGGTCACCTGAAGTATGGTTTAGAGAGAAAGTATGTTGTAAGGTCAGGTTTTCCTTCAAACTCCATTTCCCTATTTCCATTGATATGCGCATCCCTTCCCATTCCCATTGCCATCCCTATTCCAATTTCATGCTCAGTATTTCATATTATCATATCATCTTTATTTTCAACTCTTCTGGACCAATGGTTCCGCTTCTTACAAGTCCTTGTTAATATAACCATCAAGTCTCTCCACGAACTCCTCTACGCTCATCTCTTCACCGGCATACTGCGCTCCACCAGGAGTCTTAGGAGGAACCAGCACAGAGCTGACAACATGAATGACACCATCCTTCGCAATGCCATCTTGGACAGAGACTGAGCTGAAGCCATTGATCTTGATGGTGATGAAACCCCCATATCTTGCGACATCAATGCTCAGACTTTTTTCTTCCAAAAGAGTAGGAAGGTCAACGTGGAAATATCCCCTAGGGATGCCCTCCGCATCGACCTCATCGTCGGCATTCGACTCAGCATCCTTCTGTTTATAGAAGGCGTCTGAGTAAAGAGTCTGATTCGCAACGACATGGTACTCGAGGAGTCCCTTGAGGTACTTCTCGCCGTAGCTGCTGAACAAGAAGGCGTTGATCTTGGGTCCCAGTTTCTGGAATGCCCAGTTTGAAGGTGCGAAAAATGTTCCGCCTTCGTGATCAGCATCAGCGATTGTATCGACCAGACCAGTCTTGATAAGACCCAGTTGGAGGGTGCTGAATTCGCCGGGAAGGAGCTCAACTATCTTAAGCGCTGGTGGAGGTGGCAAGAGGAGAGAGTCGACACCGTGGATGACACCATTTGTACCGAACTGTTCTAAGTAAGCTACATTTCAGAAACGGGGTGTCAAATAAACGTACAATGTTAATAGCTATAATCCGACTATAGAAGTTGATGTTCAGTGCCTTGCTGAGACTGAGGCCGACGCGGAGTCTTTGAGGCTCCCCACCAAGACTATCTTCACTCAACGCAGTTGGGATCGTGTGCGTCACAAGAACTCGGCCTGCAGGGTAGAAGTCGGGAGAGACATGGTATGCGAGAATCTTCTTGATGATCTCTTTGGATGGCTTGTGATGATGTGGGATCTTTTCGAAAGCTTTATCGGTTGGAGCAAAGACGGTGTAATTCGCAGCAGTTCCGTTAAGCATATCTACGAGGTCTGGGTACTCATTGATGAGTTTTGCCAGCTTCGTGGTGTACTTGCTGCTAGCAATGAGCTCGTAGACGGTCTGGTTAGGCTTGTGATGGTGTGGCCCGTGGCCATGGTGAGGTTCGTGGGGCTTGTGAGGGTGGTCGTTGGTTCCTGCGAAGATATCCACGTCCTGCATAGTAGACAGTGGCATTGAGGAATCGAGCCATCCTTGAGTATCGAACTTGGTCATGGACATATGGCATTCGAAAGCCGACCTGGCGTTCTTGCCAGCATTGATGGCGTTGTCGATGGCATTCTCGGAAAAGGCGACAGCATCCTTAAGAGTTTCTTCAACTCCATTCCAGGCTGCTTCAGCATTGCCTTGAAGCCGGTTGAAGAAGGTCTGAGAGTCCTTTTCGGACTGGATGAGGATCTGTTTGGTAAGCTGTTCGTCTGGAATGACGAAGGCAGAGGAGACAGCCGCAAGCGGCAATAAAGTGTTGATAAGCTTCATGATGGCAAATAAGCAGTATGTGATGAAATAAACAAACACAACGAGGATGAGGGCGAAGTGGTTTATAAAGGCCAAACAAAGAATGAGCTAGGCGAATAAAACCTTCCGATTTGCAGGACGGAAGGCTCCGGAACTCCAATTATTCTGTAACCTTTTGCTGTGCAGCTTTGCAATTGAGACAGGAGATTGTGATTGGCCAAGCTAGATGTCCTGGATGAGTGAGACACCTCATGTACTCCGCAAGGTAGGTAGAGTACGAGTAGGCAGCAAGCGGACACAGCAGTAGCTTGCGTGGCATCGGTTTCCAGACCATCACCACATCACATCATCATCGACCGTTCTTGCATTTGTATGGAGGTGGCGCTAGTGTTGCATATAACAGGGGTAAATATGCACAACTACCCCTCCCCGCGACCGGAATATCAAAGTGCCGACTACATCATCGGATCCAGATGCGAATGTGAAGATGCCTTCATGTTGGAAATAGAGATGAGATGAAGAAGGCTAATATCAACAGATGGACATTGTTATGATGATGACTTCTTGCTCTACGTACCTTACCCAGATATGCCACTGCTGCAAGGTACTTGACGAAGGCTTGCTTGTTTTCTATTTGAGAGACAGGACTCTCACTCTGAGACAAAGGCGTACCTACAGTACCTGTGACGGCATCATGGATCTGATAACGACGATAAGAGCTCCAAAATGCGGGGGATCAGCGACCAATCGTCAGGGGTAGAGACGTTGATGTCTTCATCGGATTGGATCCTTGAGGTAAGGTAAGCCAGCGTATTATTATTACCTTGTGGAGGAGTCTTCTCACCTGGGTGTCTGCTTGTTTCTACCCTTTTCCGAGCTCCCGTCTCTTCGTGTTACCTGTCCTGTCCTGTCTTGGGTTGGGTTGGGTTGGGTCGGGTTGACAGGGGGACCCTGTAAATACCAAGCTTTCTCTAGCGAGACTACTCCCATTATTACGTGTCTTGGCGTCGCCCGCTTTGTTTATTATTCAACGGTCTTGATCGTTTGGATCCCAGGAATAATGGCTACAGCCAATCATACGAGTGGTCCTACTTGTACAGAGAGAGACTGGGAAGATGATGCAGCGCTGAATAGCACAGTACACTCCTTGCCTTACCCCACCACTGCCTCGCCTTACTGGGCCCGGCTTGCGGGTCTGGGCTCGTCGCTGTCGTCATACCTCTCATAAAGCAGGTAGAAGTCAACAAAATGAGCTTCTATCCCAACTTCTCCATTGTGCTCATTGAACAAACATTCAATCCAAATCTTCATCTCAATCTTAGAAAGGACCCATTGACTTCAAAATCCGCAGTACGATTCCCATCCAATCATGTCTCTAGCACGCCATGTAAGTTCTTCCCATCCATCTAAGTACTCGTTAAAACTTTTTACAATAACTCACAAATTTCCCGCAGGTTGACCCTGATGAGATTATCTCCACTATTCATGATTTGCATATGAAGGATGCTGGCAGAAAGCATATCCATACAAAGGGTGGAACCTCACACATCACTCCATATTCCACCCGTTACGCTGCAAAACAGGAGATCTCCAAATTCAAGATTCCTCATGAAGGGGCTCCTGCGGACGCCGTTCACCAGATTCTGAAGGATGAACTGGATCTTGACGGCGTGCCTAACCTCAACCTGGCCTCCGTTTGTACTTCTAAACCCTCCAATTGACTTTGCTAATACACCCAGTTCGTCGGTACCTATATGGAAGAGCACGCACAGAAGCTCATGTTTGAGAACATTTCTAAGAACATGTCCGATGCCGATGAGTACCCTGCAATGATGCAAATGCACTCCCGATGTGTGTCTATCCTTGCCCATCTCTGGGGCGTCCAAAAGGGCGAAAAGGCAATCGGCTCTGCAACCACCGGTTCCTCAGAAGCCATTCATCTTGGAGGCTTGGCAATGAAGAGACGTTGGCAAGAAAAGAGGACGAAGGAAGGCAAGGATACCTTGAAACCAAATATTATCATGGGCGCGAATGCTCAAGTTGCTCTGGAAAAATTCGCCAGATATTTTGAGGTAGAGGCTCGCATCTTGCCTGTTTCTGAGAAGTCCAGCTACAGACTTGATCCGGAGCTCGTGAAGGACAACATCGATGAAAACACGATCGGTGTGTTCGTCATCCTGGGAAGCACCTTCACTGGTCATTATGAACCTGTTGAGGAGATTTCAAAGATTCTTGACGATTACGAAGCCAAGACGGGAGTCGATATCCCGATCCACGTCGATGGAGCTTCTGGAGCTTTTGTTGCACCCTTTACAGAAGCCAAAGCAGGTGGCCCCAAATGGAACTTTGAGCTTCCTCGTGTCAAGTCCATCAACACATCCGGCCACAAGTTTGGTCTAGTTTACGCAGGTGTAGGATGGATTATCTGGCGTGACGAAGCCTATCTTCCAAAGCACTTGGTCTTTGAGCTTCATTATCTTGGGGGAACAGAGGAGTCCTATACGCTGAACTTCTCTCGACCAGGCGCACAAGTCATTGCCCAATACTACAATTTAATCCACCTCGGTTTCAAGGGCTACCGACAGATCATGGAGAACTGCATGACAAACGCTCGTCTCCTTTCAAAGTCATTGGAAGCCACGGGTTGGTACGTTTGCTGCTCAGACATCCATCGAAAGAAGGGAACCTTCAAGTTTGGCGGTGTCCAAGAGACAGTCTTTGGTAAGGAGGATGAGACTTCTGCTGACTACAATGCGGGTCTTCCCGTTGTGGCTTTCCGATTCAGTGATGAGTTCAAGAAAGAGTTCCCACACTTACAGCAGGTGACAATCTCGAATCTTTTGAGGGCGAAGCAATACATCATTCCCAACTGTCAGTTCCCCTGTGAGATTCTCTCGAAAACCAAAACTGATCCTCTTTTCCAGACCCACTACCACCAAACGAAGACCAGACCGAGATCCTCAGAGTCGTTGTACGGGAGAGCATGAGCTTCGATCTTCTAGACAGATTGATCACCGATATCTGTCAAACAACTCAGAGTTTGATGGTAAAGTCCCCACCCGCGCATTAGTAAGAAGGAACGCTAACAGGAAACGACAGGACAATGACAAGGCCGACCTGAGTATTCTCAACCAAAGCAAGGATACCAGTGCGGAGAAGCAGCATTCAAGTTCAGGTCGACAGCATGGCAAGGGACAGGGCAAGGGAGGCAAGGAGCCTATGACTAAGGGTATCCATAGAGCTGTGTGCTAGAGTAACATGAAGTCGGCATTTTAGGTACACATTCGATGGAGGTCTTGGATATGTGTAGAAAAGAATGCAATAATGATACATGCATACATGATCAGTGATGGAAGCCTGCCGAACTTGGCAAGTTGTATATAAGTCATCAACTGCTTCATGAGTCCAGGTAAGTATCTATTTACCTAGGTTTAGAGACATAGGCATAGGGGAAGGTGACATCGGTGTGTGTGCTCCTAGCTGCTAAATTGCGTGCGGTCACTTTCAATTCATTCCTATTCAGCACTTGACACTTGATCGTAATGGCTGCTGACAAATGCCCAGTCGCTCGAGTGCTTACTTGGTGTTCACCTTTTCTAGAAGGCGCGAGCAGATACCACAAGTATGCGGCGCACCCAATTGAATGTCGTCATGCGAGCTCGAGCACTGCTCACTCGCAAGGGGTGCTGCGTTGGAGAGGCAGTTGCTGCCCGCGAGACGGCGCAAGGAACAGTAGCGAGTGAGTGGCCATCCGACGGAAAGGGACGAGGGGGGAGAGTGTCGGCGCCGAATCCGGACTAGCATCGACTATAAACCCCCCCCTCGGATCGCTCATTTCGCTAGTATTTTGCTTTTTCAACCTGCTCTCAAACTTTTCAATCCTCGACAAGGTGCTTGCATCGCTGCATCCACTGCATCACTGCGTTCACTGCTGCTGCGAAGTGAGATTGATGATTTCCTGACTGAGATGAATTGCAACCTGATCGAAAGCGATGTTGGGATGTGAAGGCTGTCAATCACTTTGGGTTTCTAAAGGTGTTTTATTGCGTCTCGATACCTTATGTTCTCCACCAGGCTACAGCATGTGGACATGAACCTCAGAAGCATTTCAGTCCTTTCCAGAACGGCTGGACTCCTGAATGACGGGCGTGACTTCCTATGACTTCGATTTTAGGTGAAACTCACTTGGACGGCGCAGAACATTTCCGCCAGAAAGCGGTATCTGGAATGTAAACGCTGAAAGCTATAACCGCCTCCCAACTAATCTATAAATCTGAAACTGCATAGACAAAATACTTGGTAAATCAGCTGGTTGCGGGGAACTGGAAGCGATGAAAAGGGGAGCGAACGTCACTGTGGGGTCCGTGCACAGCAATATTGACAATTGAAGTCGCAACAACCAACAACGCGCCTCCAGCCTAACAACTTCCACTCTCACACCTTCCACTCTCACAACCTTCAATCAGTCCACCCAGCCACTCCACTCCACGCCATAAACCTCGAAACCAAACCACGTCCGCAATACAGCCCGTCAAAAACAATGACGACTCGACTCCCACCCTCCAATGCACCCCGCCTCTCCACAGCACCAAGCAGCATCAAGCCCCGCCAACTAGTACCTCCTCCCCCCCTCCTTCCCCACTCTCTCTCTCTACACACA
Organism: Lachnellula occidentalis; assembly: GCA_007821535.1. Classification (NCBI taxonomy): domain Eukaryota; kingdom Fungi; phylum Ascomycota; class Leotiomycetes; order Helotiales; family Lachnaceae; genus Lachnellula; species Lachnellula occidentalis. The sequence goes on along the minus strand of QGMI01000003.1, from coordinate 211,555 downwards.
AACATATCCCTTCCCCTGCTAACAAATCCAACCACATAGTCTCATCTACATGCCCAACTGGCGCAGCTATCAGCCAACCTAGCAGACCTCGAGAACCTACTTCGGATGACAAGCGTACAAGCGGAATCCGTGCGAGGACTGGGCGCTTTTCATGGTGGACTGTAGGCATATCTATCTATTCATCTATCTGTTGCTTTCACTGATTGTGCCAATGATAGGTTTATGGCTGCGAGTAAAGTGCTTGGAGAAGAGACGATTGCTGGGTCTGCGGGGCAGGGGCAGGGGCAAGGGCAAGGGCAGGGACAGCAACAACAGAAAGGAAGTGGAAGTGGAAGCGGAAGTGAAAGTAGTGATACGTGAGGATTCATTTGATGGGGGTTGATGAGATATGACTTTTATGATGCTGGCTGGTTGGCTCTCGCATCTCCGAATCCGAGCTGAGCTGGGTGAGCTGAGCTCTTCCCCGAAATGACGGAGAAAAGGCCATACACGAAAGCCGTACTTATTTGAAGACAAGTAAGTGGAGGGACTAAGTAAGGGGACCACGAACAACCAAGATATGACGAGCAATGGAGCCGAGGACATGCATGCAAGGCCTTTTTGTCCACCCCCGCGTCTTGATTTTGAGAAGAGTACATGATATTATATTCACAAAGGCCTACTGTATTTCCCTTCCCTTCCCTTCCCTTCATCTGTATCCCCATTTTCTGCCACCTTCCCTCCCAACAGCTTCAAAAAAAAGCTCAAGCAAACCCACCACCAAACAGTTCAAGCTCAGCTGTCTTCCCGCAGCCCGCCTCTCCGAATCAAGATGTCTAATATCCCGTCATCTCGACTATCTTCCATCCTTAATATACCTACTGTACACTGCTTCATCTCTCAATCCCAGATCATCGATTCAGACTATCAGCGTGGGCGTGGCATGGTGAGCTTTCTTTCCTTCCATTGTCACAGCACCCCTACGCCGCTTAAGATATAGATGGCTCCCCACTCACAGTCATGTCAAACAGGACAGGACAGACTAGCAGTACGGTGACAAAAGCCTTGAAGCATTTACGCCCACCCAGACGAATAATCACTTGTCCCAAGACCCGCTCTTCGACATGAGATGTGCTGGATTGTAGTTGTGAGCTAGAGAGTGTATAGTTGTACTGTTCATGTGAACTTGATACTGCTTCTCGTGTGTATTGAAAAACACCACTTGCCTATTGTATGCTAGTATATCAATGCAAGTTCCAGAGTGTATTGAATAGAGATCAAAAAATTATATGCTGTCTGTCCAGTGTTGATACTTCACAATAATCAATCCCATAGGGTAGAGACAGTGGATATCAGTGACAATAAATATAGACGGAACATGTTATGCGTTTCCATCATCAAACTTTCAATTAGTCTGTCAGTCCTCTAGAGCTATCTCTTTGCTCAAGCCAAATTTCTGGATATCAGGTCTTAGGTATCATAAATGCAATGCCTCTCGTTCCATCGTATACGCTTCTGGAAACCGTGCTCCATCATAAAATACCAATCAAAAACCAAACAAAGCCCAGCCCGCCAGTCTATCAGTAAATAGATGTAGCAACCATCCCTTCCAAAATGACAACTGAATGTATACCTAGGTGAACCCAGGCTTGACGCAAAACCAATTCGCCACATAACAAGAGAAAATGGTATCAAGAAAATCAAACCGACCCCGGCCCGACCCCTAACCCAAAAGCAGAATATCATCCCTGTGTATGTATAAGCAGAAGATCGGGATGAAAATCGCTGCCGAAAACCGATAAAGTGCTATGTTCAATCCAGGCCGAAACGGAACCCCTGTAATAATCGCTCGCAACAAAAAGAATTGCCGTCCAGGCGTAGAAGATCCGCCAACGCCATGCACAAAGGATCCTAAAAGATCCAGGGCGCTGTGAATTCACTCAAAGACTCATCGTAAGCCACTCCCATTCCTGTGGTCCCGTACCGGCGCCGCCCTGTCCACTCATTACCATGCCGGGAGGTCCACCCATACCTCCCATTCCGGGCATAGTCATCCCCCCTGGGCCCATGGGCCTCGCTGTCATCCCAAATCCATTTGCGAGACCCATGTTAGACATGCTCCCTGAATTTCCCACCATACCCATACCCATGGACTTTGCAGCTTCGTTGGATCCGGTTGAGTTTTCAGGAGAATCAATATCCATACTTTCCATGGCGCCCACGCTCTTGCTATGCCGTCTCTGTCTCTTTGGGGCAGCAGCCGTGTTTGATCGGGTCGTGTTGGTCGCCGCGGCTCCGGGGCCAGGAGTGGTTTTTGGTGGCGCAGCTGCGATTGGGATTACGCCTTTACCACCGCTAATGCCTGTCGTACCCGTCGAAGAACCAGCAGAACCGTGATACGAAGTAGGAGTACTACCAGCTGTACTGCCACCATTGCCAGCGGAGCCAGTGACAGATTGAGGACTCTGGCTTTCGTTGACGCTCGGATCCCTAATACTAGTTGGAGTCGTGACCTGAGTTACGGGGGCTGTACTACTCCCGGTGATGGTGACAATGGAGTTCTTTCTCGCATCTGGACCACTACCCGCTGAAATGCTACCGAGCTTTTTGGACGCCCTCGTTGAGGCCCCACCAGATCCACTGACAGGAATGGAGGCACCAGATCCACGATTACGCTTCTTGATAACATCTGTTTTAAGAGAAAGTGGTCGAACGACTCCATGGAGCTTCAGAAACAAACCGCAGGCATTACAGAGCGGATGCCCTTCAGGATTGCGCCGCCAAAGGGGTGTAGTCTGGGTAAAGCAGTTGGTACACGTGGTTGGAACTCCATTCTCCCCTTGAGCACCAGCTGCGTTAGCGAGGTTCGTGGTAGAACCGTGCTTCGAACCACCAGGTGTTGATGGCCGACTAGGATCCACGGATGAGAAGCCAGACATGTTGCCTGCATCTGGTGGAGAATTTGGATTCGATTGTCCCATTTGATCAAACATGTTGGCATTGCGTCCTAATAAAGCTGCATTAGGGGTTGAGGCGGTACGAGGGATTTTTTGCCGGCGGTCGTTACCATTTCGAGAGCGATTATCAGAAACAGATTGTGCAGATGCGTGAGATCGACCCAAAGAACCCCCTGAGCCGTCCCAATCGAGAGGCGATGAAATCATATCAGCAGCTCCCCCGATTGTTACTTGCTTTCTTGGAGGGCCACCAGGATAACGAGCAGCTTGCGTAGTGAATTGTCCCGGCAAAGTCGCATCCCATTGAAGACCACCTCCCGGTCCCATTTCCATGCTGGGATCATCCATGGGTGATTGGGCGAAATCGTGCTGCATCATGAGCGTTCGATCAGCGAATGCCGCGCCTTCTTCATCCTCGTTATCGGAATCTGCCCCAAAACTAAACATATTCTCGTGGCCCATTTGAACACCCGGGGATCGTGCAGGATGATCAGCCTGGAAAACTTGAGCTGGATCAATATGTTGTGCCATGCCAAATGACCCAGGAGAGGTGAAAGAATTGGATGGACCAGCACTGGTGACAGCCGTAAACATGGACCCCCCATTGCCATTGTACATGTATTGTGGCGCCATCGAATTGGAGAGACTCGAGGGACCATGGCTGAAGGTGTGCGGTCGCTGATGTCGCATATCCATGCCGTGGCCGAAGTACATCTGCTCATTCTCCGGGATGGGCTGTGGTGTCGAAACTGCGGATTGATAAGCACTTCCCGGGGGAGAATAATAATCATTCGAGTTCAGAGATGAAGAGGGCATCTGGGCGTTATTGTACATGGAGGAGAATGGTCCATGCTGTACGAGTGGGGAGTGTGAGGGCGAAAAACTGAAGTTTTGTTGATAAGGGCCCGCGGAAGTGATTATAGGGTCTTGATCCATGTTGAAGGTATCTAATTGAAAGGGTACGCCAGGTTGATTATGTCGAAGCATTTCAGGAGGATGCGGTTGATCCAGCGAGTAATCGTTTATATCTGCGTCGTGATCTGGATCATTGGGTATCATATTGCTGTTCACAGCTGGTACATGAGGGGAGAAGTCGGCCGGTCGTTTCCGTGCCTATATAGCGTCAGAAGAGTCGAGGCCTACTAGGTATCACGCGCAAGTGGTGCAACACAAAATCGAAACATGGACATAGGAAGTAGTAACTCACGCGTCTCTCGTCAATACTTGTCTTTCGGACATGTCTTTGTACATAATTGAATTCTTCGGTGCTTCGAGGATTGTGGTGCGGGACAGGAACGGATTGAGGTACAGCGAATTGGGCAGATTCCTTCCTCATTTTGATGGGGATCGCAGAAGCTACGGCATGAGACGATGCTTCTGAATCATTCTTGCTGAACTCTGGTGAGGGGGACATGCCAAGCCCGGCCGGTGTCGAGATGCTGTCAGAGAATATAAAGTCGTCAAGATTCATCGCATCTGAATTGTCAAAGGGCTTTGGTGTCCTTTGATCGGAACTATTCCTCAGTTGTGCGATTCCACTAGGAGCACTGGCAGGATTCTGGTGCGCAAGTCTGCCATGGACAAGTTAGAGGCTGTTTAAGCTTGACAAGTAAAGAGTCAAGCAGAGCAGAACATACCGAGCGGCCTCCTCCCGCTGCTTGCGCTTTCGTAGACTCATAGCCATCATGCGCCAAGTCAAGTTCTCCATGCGCTCCTGGTTAGGCAATTGCTTCTTAGTCTTGCTATACAGCCTCCATATTTGTGTAGCCAACGGATCCTTCCTCTGCATCTCATCCGGACTATCAAGCTCGTCGCCGGCACTATCATCCTTCCAAGTTGGAAAGAAACTCTCGCGTAGCAATTCCTTGCGCGCACTATTCCCTGCGGAGAGATCCAGCTTGTCCAGAACGTCCACGCCAGGGCTTGATGTGTTGGTGGTGGTTGTCGAGGAACTGAAATGGGGCTTGAAGTCCCGAGCAGAAGCGTTGTTCGGCTGCTGATCAACGGGTCTCCGAGGGAAACGATAATCGTGCTCTGTTATTAATGTCGTCGATGATGCTGTAGGATTCGACTGGGCTTCTCCACCTGCATTCAGAGTGTCGGAGGAAGTATGGACGCTGCGCAAAATCCCCCCACGCTCCTCATATTGGGGTGTTGCGCCAGACATGTTTGAGGACTGGCCTGTCCTCCTTACGCAATTACTATGGCGATGCCAGGTTGCCTCCACAGAACCCAGTGTATATGTTAATAGTTGTTTTTGCTCTTTCTTTGACCCCGAAAGCCGTATGTCCGACGCGGTGAAGTAGTGGTGGTGGTTCTAATCCCACTTGTACGTAGCGAATTGGGGCTATGGTACCCGAGTGTGTGTCGCAGGCGCGAGACCAGCTGCAATTGCAAGAAGGATACTGCAGAGATGGACGTCGCAGGACGAAGGATGCCGAGAGAGGGAGGGCGATTAATTCAAGAGCGATGTAGAGATGGATGTAGAGGTAGCGATGTCAACTCAGTCTATGGCCAGCTGCTAGGCATAGAGGTAGTAGACATGCGCAAATGATTCTTGTTCGTCGCCGAGTCGGGGTAGGTACCGTACTTCAGAAACAGACTTGAGTGGTAGTGGCTCGTGGCGTGGACGTCGTCTTGCAGCAGCGCGAGAGCCACTTACAGAGCCAGAGGCCGCGACCTCTTTCTTGGGCTGGTCCTGCCGTGGTGGTCCTGGTCCTTCGTCTCGGTAGTAAGGTGGAGCACCTCCGTAGAAACAGAACTACTTTTACGGAGTAGCTACTCTAGGTGGGGTGCTGGCTCTGGGTGCTGCTTTCTGCCGGCTAGGCCCTAGTAGAAGAGAATAGTAGTGAATGCGTTTGTGTACTGTACTTCGTAGGCAGCTCCGTACCAGCGGACGGCCTAGCTCTTCTGGCATGGCACACCCACGGTCCCACACACATCCCTCTTTGTCCTGTTGTGGCTGGAAAGACATCGAGATGGCGGCCGAGGCAGGCTCCGTCAAGCTGTCAACCGCTCAGAGGCGTGACCGTCGTACCAGAAGTAGAGAATGCCTGCTTAGGTAGCGTTCGGGTGCGGTCTGCAGTCTTTTCTTCTCTTCAGTCTGCATGCAGCACTGTTTGTAGACATACATCTAGCTATCGATCAGCTGAAGTGGATGTCAGGATTTGAGCGAGGGACACCACCGCACGAATCATGTAATAGTAATAGTAATACATTCTCTATTGTAAGTCATTATATTTTGTATTTGTAAAACACGCAACCATCGCAGATGCCCTAGCAGCAGGTAAACTTCCCACATGGACGTTTGGCACCGGATCGACGAAGCTACTGCTCCTCTATATTAATTTACGAATACTGCTCCTGTAAAACACGGCTCGATGCACACGGTAAGCGGCGTTGGCTACTCGCTTCCACGTGAAGCTGCGGTAGATGTCGAGTCAAGTCGAGTTTGTACTATGCGAACCGAGTATACTTCTAAGATTCAGTACCGGAACCGTCTGGAAATAACTTCACATCTAAAGTACGCTGCCGCTACCGCTGCGACGCCACAGCTGGTTCAAAAGCAGGTGTGATGCGGTCCTGGCCATGGTCTCTTGTTAGACGAGACGAGTCTTACCTGACTCGAGACATCAATTTTCCAGCGTTCCCACATCTACCGCGCCGTCTGCCCCTCCATTTATTTTCTCACCACCACCTCCCTTCTTCAAGGAGTCTCCAGTTCATGGGGGCGTGGGAAAGCCCAAAGGCAGGCCAATAGCATAGACGCAACGGACTCAACCCCACAAGCTGTCAAGGCATGGACAGGGCAACAATCAGAAAAACCTAGCTTTCTTTCGGAGCTACGAAATTGGGATATTGCAGTATTCTTGTTAAAGTTTGAGGTTACGGTTGTTGATACAAAGGCGGAATCGGGGCCAGATGCGGACGGCTTTCCAGGCTTTTGACTGGCAGACCGCTGAGGGGCATCGCTCGCTGCTTTTTTAACGTGGACGAAATGTGCCCTGCACATGCGTCGCGGGATCAAGATTCAAGTGGGGGGTGGTTTTACCCTAGTAAAGGTGGATTGCCAATTCCTCGCAGGAGGTTGGCTTCCTCTTCCTCTTCCTACGTGTGCTAGGGTAGGGCGCTGAGGGAAAAATCGGAAAATTAAAGAGCTTCGTGAGAAGGTGGCAAGTGGCAAGTGTCGAATTTTGCTTCTCTATTGCTTGCTCTTTTTCTCTTACCAGTCTACTTTTTTCCTTGCGCGCCTCGGAATCCCCGTTTCCCTCAAGAATAAAAAAGCTTGTGACAAACCTATATCTGGATTTGAGCAGGTTTGAAGGTTCTTGGACCTTGTAGTAAATCGGTTACTAAAGGCTTATTGCTATGCAAAGGTGATGTACCGGTACTGTATGTATAATAATACTCGAGTATAAGTAAAACATGGTGGGGGTACACACAGCCTTTTCCCCTCCGGAACATTACTGTGTAGTAGGCTGGGCGGAGCTATTATTGGACAATGCTAATTCTTCGACATCTCAAGAAACCTGGGCGCGGAGGGGTAAATCCTGTCCGTGCTCACTGGCAGCACGGTTCAGATTGATAGCGCTGCGCTCTCTTCGACTCGTGCGCCAGCGTCTGAGAAAGGCAGACTGCCAAAGTTGCAGAAGGGGACAACAGTTGATCTCCTTTTTCTGAGGAAGAATTGTATGGCACGCGGGGTGGACCATATGCCTCTCGGATTTCTCTCGGGTCTAGAAGACTTCGTACGCGGCTACGAGCAGCCCCTCGAGTACGACAAGCACAGATGGAGACGTCCATCTTGCAGTAGTCTAACGCTGATGTCGCCAGGCGCTCTCTTGAGCCAGTCGGAAAGACATCAGCGTGGACCCTTTGGGCTCTCACCCGTGCAGCCATGCTTTGAACCTGCTGTATGGATATGGGGTTCGTGGAAACCTCAGCTGCGGTATTTCCCCTCCATAGCGGTATTATTACGGATCAAGTTCCGGTCAGTCCATGAGGTTGAAGTGTTTCCCTTTGGCACTGGAGGCCATGAAATATCGATACCCAGCTATATCGTGGACGGCCCCAATTTTGAATTCAGAGATCCGCAGTACAGTATCATTTCTCGCAGCCAGCGCTTCTTCCGCCTTCAAAGATATGTATACCTGAATTGTATTTCAGAGACCTTGACGTCAATACAAGTATGCACGCACAGTGGGGTGCGACCCCTGGAGCTGGAGAACCCCTACTTTGATAGTACGAAGTAAGACGTGGGTATCGTGGGTTGGACCCCCGCACTACTGTAGTCATTTCAGAACAACAGCCTGAAAGGGTTCAGTATCCTTCAATGTAGGATCCTCCCACGCTCGTGTAACCAAAGTTGAAAATACGAAATTGTGTTTACTATATACCTAGGTACCTATACAGTGCAGGGGCAGGTACTCGATGTTTTAGTAGCATCATTCCTCCTTAGTGCCGCTCAGTGCAGTAAACACAAAATCGGTCCGAGACGCTCCGACGATATCATCCGCCCTTTACCCCTTTTGGAAGTTTTCTCTAGATGCCTCAAGACAACACAGTTCGCCACAATCGATAATCAGACATCTATCGAGAGCCTTATTACTGTAGTGCAGTTTCCTCATTTGCTGGTCAAGCCTTGGGGGCGGGGCTGTTGTTGGTCTAGCCGTGTGAAGAACAATGTCCGACTTGAGGAAAGAACTGCTCCCGAAGAGTCCCGAGTTGCGACCGGGAATTCTCCACTTATGAGCGAACCAACGGGTTCACGACCGAGTTGACAGTTACTATACGAAGTATAAATTGTTGATAGCTTCATTTCCTCCACATTTGATTTTATCTCCGTACTACTGAGCAGCCCCGCGCCCCTCAGAAACTTTGTCAAAGCTTGTCGCCGCGAATACGAGTAACCCACGGTTTTGTGGTCGACCGCTTAAATAATATCCCGCATCGCTTCGTAGGCGCTGAGTTCTTATAGGGGCCTTATTATATTATTGAGGAATTGTATTGTTGGTTCTTTGGAGAAATGGATCCCAGGTGTCCCCAGACTCAAACTTGTAGAGTGGATCTTTTACAAGCCATGCACGCAGGGCCCCGCAACCCTGTTCGAGTTAAGTTCTGGACTCTGCGCTCCGTACAATCAGCAAAATCACAATCTCCGATCCGCTCTTAGGAAATAAAATCGAAAGTGCGAATCTGGGGCTTTTTGTTGCATCCCTCTGATCTGCTCCAAACATTGTCGTTGAAACAGAGACTGTGGCCGTAATAAAGTCGAAACGCAATCCTCCGTATCTGCTGATCTATTTTATAACACAGGATACCGTATCAGAGCCTTAGAGGGTGGTGGTCTCGGAGCAACTCCGGTAGGGTAGCGCGGCAACACGCGTAAAGAAACTTGATGCCGGCCAAGCTTCCCATGTGCTTACTTTGCCCATCCGCTTCTTGAATACCTAGTCAGGCGGGAGTAGTGGCTGATTTGGATGTTTCGAAGATGTCGATTTAGAAGAACTCCGGGGGGCGGAATGTGCCTTCATGGGAACCCTAGGAGAGTGTGGTATTGCATGGTGTTGCATGCAGGAAATGCTCTGCAGCTAATAATGTACAAGCTCCCTTCTTCATGGGTTCGTGTGACCAGAATGCTTGACACAGCACAGCTGGGGGCAGAGCGTGGGGGTGGGAGGCTTGGAGCAGCAAAGCAATTTGGAAGCCTTTTTGGAAGAATGTCGTCCACCAGGTCTGAGGAGCTTTGTCTCCCATCCTCTAAGTCCTTAGTCCATTTGTCGGAGTCGAGCTTCCTCGTTCTGCTCAAGCGGCATATGGTAGGGTCGTAACGTGTTGTCCTTGATGAAGAGGGGGTGGGATGGTCTGAGGCGTCAGACCTGCCAGAAAAAGGAGGTGGCGACGGGAAATACTACTGCACCACGGGGGTTATAGGGAGGACAGGTATAGAGGATCTCGCGCTGAAGAAGAAAGGTGGTGTTGAAGAACTATGTGTCATGTGATCGTCCTCTATTCTCCATTGGATGGAACTGCATCCGGATTCGAATTCAAAATCGAATTCCTTCTCATTATCAAAAGCCAAAACCATCGATAAATTCAAAGCTGCTTGGCGACTCGTGGGTAAGTAACATGTACTACTGTACGAGGGAAGCGGCATCTTTATAGAAGTACCAGCTGGCCTGAGCTGGAGCTTATCAGTCATCCTGTAATCGGTTTGACGGTGAGCACTCGCCCAAGCTGAAGATGGTATCATCTTAAAGCACTGTCACGCATGGTCACCGTGACACTAAGATCGATTCGCTGACTCGCCAAGATGGCGATGGCCATGCGATATCTATTATTATGTGGAACTGATTGCAATACGCATTCTTATTCGATTAGTTCACCGTGTTATGCCAGCAAGCCCTGCCCTCGGTGACCCTTCACGATAAAGCCATGAAGCCTCTGAGGTGTATTTTACTCTAGGACCCTGGGATGTACTGCCGCAATAGGAAAGTCGAAGCCCCCCGTATCTAGGTAGTCTTCAGGTACAGCTCCTTCCCCGGATCTCAGGGGTGTCACAGTAGATCTTGAGATACTTCCCGCGTATAGGCAAAGATATGAGATGAAGATAGTGAGATACGGGCAGATAGATAGGGGACCTCCTATTATTCTTATGGTGCGAGCAAAACATTCAAAACTCCTTATCTCTGGTCTTAGGGCTTAGGGCTTAGTGTCATGGTACTTTCTTCAAATACCCTTGGTTCCTTCTTTCCTTTTCAAAAAACTTTCTACTTCTTCTTCTTCTTCTTCTTCTTCTTCTCTTCCAGGGCTTAGCTGTCAATTTGGAGGAAGTCTATAATTCAGTTGGTCTATAGAAGGAGAAGTTTGCCTTCAATACTTGGATTTCGCCAACGGTTCACCCACAACTTCATCCATGTCTCCTTTCCTTGTGTGACCACGAACACTCGTTTTCTATATGATTGGCCCGAGGAGGAAAAACGCTTCGAATTCCTTTGTCTTTAGAATAGGTGCTTTACATTCTGTTATGTTGTCGCTATATCGTGGGGACTAGTAGCCCTCCTTTGTTTAGTATTAGCAACTACTCTCGTTTCCTTTATTCAACCTATTACTGCCTGCTTGCGTCGTCCTTGACAATGCTATCGTGAGTAAGAAATGGCAAATGCAAGTATTCATGGCATTCTATATATATACCTTCTTTCCTTCATTCTATACACTGATCCAAGTCATCGGTCATTGTCATGGCCAACCTTAACACAAGTCCCAAAAGAGGTCTTTTGGTACTACTGACCCATGTGTTCTCATATGTGGCAACACAAGATATCATAACTATCGTTGGGATCTTAAGCAGAACGTCAGAAACCACACCCTCAGCGACCACATCCTCAAGGTTCCTACCCCCATTGATCACACTTTTAGCGACCACACTTTCAGAGAACACACCCTCAGCGACCACATCCTCAAGATTCCTACCCCCATTGATCACACTTTTAGCAACCACACTTTCAACTACCACTCCTTCAACGACCAGTCCAGCGGGAAGTCCATCTCCAACGCCCACTCTAACACTCGTCGATGCTGATCCCGTGTATCAACTCCTAGGATGCTACAATGAACTTCCATCTTCTGCAACAGAACGCGCACTTGGCGTGACCGGCTCATACATAAGCCCGATATTTGCATTACCTAATGCATTGACGGTGCCATTGTGCTTGGAAGCTTGCGCCGCTGCAAAAGCGCCCGGTGGAGGAAACTACACCTACGCTGCTGTGGAAAACGCTCGGTAGGTGTCTTTCCCACCCTCATCGAGTCCTCAAGTACCTTCTCCTATCATATGCTGACAATTTTGTCTTACTCAAGAGAATGCTACTGCGGCCTAACTCTTTCCAACGACTCATCCCGCGTCGGAGTCAGCTCTTGTTCCTCACCCTGTGGTGCCGATACCAGAACGTCATGTGGAGGTTATGGCTTCCTTGCGCTCTACGAACTTCGCTCAGCCATCGATTCGACCACATCATCCCTGAGTCCCACCTCTTCTACATCGATGCCAATCCCTACAGCAAGCCAGACAGCCATGCCCAAAAAAAAACACCATGTGAAGATGACGGGGGTATGGATAGGATTAGGTGTTGGACTTGCAGTTCTCGCGGTACTCGTGGCGTTATTACTGTGGTGGGAGCAGAGACGCTATAACACCCGTAAACGACTACAGGCCACGGAAATAAGTACCAAGGAGTTTATGGGAGGTTACAGATTAGATCAGGATAAGCCACACAAGTACACGAAAAATCCGGAAACAGGTAATGGGCAAAAGAATGGTTTCATTGGGGAATCTACTTTATTCAGTAGCGCATCGCCACCGCACGAAGTTCAAAGCGAGGAAGCTGAGAGGGCGGATATGGAAGCGTTTGCGGAGTTGAAAAGAAATACACAAATGGTGAAACTAGATGCAGCAGGGGAATCTCAACTCGTCCAGACGCCAACAGTAGAAGGGTTCAAAAGCCCCGGGATGGAGCGGAGGCAAACACTAGACCAGTGGAAGACTGGAGAAGTGAGGCCGTTGAGCTCCGAATTACTTAAAAATACGACAGAACCGGTTGTTGAAAAAGAACCTCGCAGCGATTTCGAGGGAGGTGCAGCAGGACTTCACATCGTTGGGGATGTTGATAGCGAAGGCCACCCTCTGAATGAAGAAACCGTAGGAAGGGCCCGTTGATGCGACAGGACCGAGTATCACGAGTAAGGGGAGGAGCTGGAGCATTCAGGAGAACAGATTGATAAGGGGCAGACTTTAGTCAATTGATACCGCAAAAATAGGCAATTACCGACCTCGGAGCTAGAACGGCATTCACTGGATCTAGAACCGGACGAAACTCGCGTCCAATCAGAAATGCTTGGAAGGAGGTATACATGGCCTAATATTGGGATTCGAGCTTACTATTGAGCCGGCGTACTCAACTAGGGGGGGGGTGGGGGGGGGGAGGATTATGGCTTTGGAATTAACGGTAGACAATGCCGATGTACAGTGGGAATTTCATGTTTTCTTGGGCATGCTTTACAAAAAGAAGAGGGATTTGGATCTTGAGAGAGTTCACTGCTAATTCATTCATCACCGGATGTTCCTGGTACAGGCGCTGTGAGGTAGTCTGGAGTGGCACTCTATTGTAGCTTTGTATTGAGCCTTTAGGTGATAATAGTCCCCATGTTCCTCAGTAATTTTAACAGACCTGACTGAGAAATACCACCGATCGCCAACCAGGTATGAGTTTCCACATTGGGCTGTAATATTAGCATCCTTACCCTTAGATGTTCAATTTCAGCACACCCTTTGCTAGTAATCAAAATACACTTCCTGAAGCCCAACACACACTCCCAACCCAACTACAACGAAACCCCGTGTAATACAGACGTAAAAAGTGACGAGTGCCCGTCGCAGTTCCCACAGCCAACCCAAGAGCAAATTTATCCGTGGGAGTTAAATGGCCATAAAATGAAGGGCGCGCAATGAATATCTCAACCTATTTCGCGACTACTGTGCAAGCACTAACAATGAACATTAAGGATCCGGCAATGTAGATAGCCGTATTAAATTAAAAAACCGTGACAGCAGCTTGCTCTGCGAGCGTGATACTATATTGTGAGGCTCTCATCCATGATAGATGAATCCGAAGTAGCGACGACGAAGGAGTTCGCGAAAAGGGCAACTTGCAGCTAGAAACGAGCGAAGATAGGTACTGGTTGATATATATCTTGAGAGGTAGAGAAACCACGCTATTTACTTGTCTTTTGCGGGGTCTTGTTCTTGAGAGTTAAGATTTAAGTCTAGGATTATAGACTAGACACGTTTAGGGGAGAGCTTCTCCGTGCTCACGGAGGGACACATCTGTGCAGTAAAAACTATTACAAGTGTTCCTCGGTGTGCATTTTCGCCCTGGGGTGGGTTCCACTGGGATCTTTGGGGTCTTTAGGATCCAGCTAGCGTAGTGAGGCGCACCGGTTTTAGGCACTCGATCTAATCCAGCTGATAAAACCCTTGCTGATATCCTCTTCGGTTTGTACGCTGAGAGCCGCCCTTTTGTAGGAGTCACCTTCAGTTGTATGTGTACTGAATGTGGTGAAGATCTTCACTGAAGTTACATTTCAAGAAAATAGTACATTGAAGAGGAACGGAATGGACGATATGAAAAGCAAGGAGGAAACGTCAGGGTTTACGAAATAGAAGTGATACAGAGAATGAAAAGTACAGATGTCTTTATTTCATGAAGATTCTTAGACTTGGTATCTTCGAGGATCTATATTTCCCCCTATGCGAACTTTTCTCCGCAAATATCATAAGCCCCTCCATCCTCAAAAGACAGAGGCGTGGAATCAGCACTCCCATAAGCGTAGTTTGCTAGAACGTACACTGTCAGCATACGATTCCCACAGTGACATGAAAACTTAGAACTTACAAGGCACAGTAGAATCAACGAGCAAGCTATCTGCAGCATAAAACGCGTAATCATCACTATGATAGTCTGCCTTGTTGACAACGGCACCCAGGCAATCGTTTCCATAGCTATCGTTGAAATCCAATGCCACGCTGTGTTTCCATTTTCCAAAAAAGGTTTTGGGGTGGTCAAGACCCTGGACGTTGTATTGGGATATATCGTCCTCACTGTCAGGTCATGATTTTAGTCTCAATGTCTTTCCGAGAATGGGGCAGGGGAGCTTACCCGTCGAAGGTGTGAGTGATACTGGACCATGCGGTATAAGGGTGATTTCCATCTTGCTCCAGCCAGATGCCGTCCCGAATGTATTGGCCATCTGAATTTTGGACGAACTTTACAGCCGCCCATTCCCAGTCATTCGGGTGTCCAGTATCCTATTTAAAAGTCAGCTCGTACTCTTGCTCTCAGAGGAAAATCCCACCTTCTGGAAGTACACATCGTAAACCACTCTCCATGAAGAATCATTGGAGCATTGTCTTATGGTGTAATAAGTAGGAAACGGAGTCGAGGGTTGTTCCTGCTCGGTCTGCGGTGCTTGGACTGGACAACCGGCATTCAACGAGTCTAAGAGCATACAATCATCGTTGTCTACGCTCTGGGTTTGACTGCCGTCGGGCTGGACTGCTGCGCTTGGAAAGCAGCTTTTGAGGTCGAGGTGCCATAGCGGTGCAGCAGCTTTGACGGCAGTTAGAGGATCACTGGTGAAGACCGAGCTATCGATGGGAGTATTCGCAGCAACGAGGTTGGCGCCCAATCCAAGAGCAAAGAAGATAGCTGGGTTAATCATCTTGAGAAGGTGCAGGATTTATTATACTTTCGAAGTCTATTTACTTACCTTGCTGGATTTCGTATTGGGAGACAAGCCACTTTTTATAAACCCTCGACGGCGCGACCACTCAAACTCAGAAAGCTACCAAAGCTACACATGCAGGTCCGAGGAATGATAGCTATCACGAATGTGTGTAACTGCGCGCATGCGCGGGTCTACTGCACAGATCATTTCCCCGGATGGTCAAAAGGAAGCGCAGAGGATGCGGTAGTGTGACATTAATAGGGGCAGAAGATCCCCCGCCTTCCTGATCGGAAAACCAGGGTCACCCAAAACCTTAAACGGCAGTTGTGTAGGTAGCCTGATCGTATCGTCGACCAATTAGAAGTCGCACTTTCGATCGTGAGGATTTCAACATCAAATGCATTCACAGATTAGGCGTAAGGTTCGGAAATAAAATAAACCTTTGCATGCAATGACAACATTGATCATTTTAGAGCTGAGGTTGGAATACAGGGAGGTCAGCCCGTCAGCTAAGGTGAGCCTCTTCGCTAAGACAGATATAGCACTGCCAAGCTTCGAAGTAAGACAATCTTAAGAATAGTAAAAGAAAAGAAGAAACGATCCATGCGGGGCAGTTTACAGTTTGACTTTGTCGACAGTGGTTTTTCGGTATTGCTGCTATATGTAGGAAAAGAAACTGTTTGCTGCTTGCAGACTTGCCAAGGTCGTGGGGTCATAACTTGTGTGATGAAGTGGTGACTATTTGTGCAATGAGACGAACTCTAGGTCGTGCCGACTTGCCACGAGATGCTTATCAAGATGAAGAAGTGTCTTGTACCTAGGACAGGAGCACACTGTGCCGATCTGTTCTGATCTGGCGCGGGCCGCAGAGCGCGTTCCTTTGGATCCGGAATGACAAGACGCCACCTTCCTCTTGTATCAATCCGCTAAAACTCGATGGCAAATCTCATTCAGCTCAATCATATAGCCTCACATGCACATATCTGGTACTGCAACTCTAGGACTTTGGGAGAAGAAGCTTCGATTGATCAAGCAGAAGCAAGAAAGCATTCCGTCAAATGTACAAATTACGCCTGTGAGAAGCCTCCTTTCCCCCCAAAGATGAGCGGTCCCATCCTGAAGTAGGTTTGATCCACTCTCGAGAACATCACCCCCAAGTCTGATCAAGAAATCATCTCTCGCAACGCCTCCACTTTGTGACACCCATCCATCCTTCGATAGTTGTCTATGTGGTTGGGTTGGGGTTCATCTGAGAAATATGTCAGCTACTGCTGGTTTGGAAATTATGTGCTGTCGATGCTTACCTTCCGCTTGCCACCGGTCAGAGTAACGTTCACAAAACGGCGGGTATATGTGATGCGCTTCTTCGCGCGACCCTTGGGGGTCTTCTTCTTCTCTTGGGGCTCAACCTGGAATCAAAATCCGTCAGCACTGTTCTTGATTCTGATGCTTCCATTTCCATCGAATCGTTCTCCCCGAAGGACAAACTGCGCGTGCTTCCACCACCACCAGCTCCCACCCTCCTTTCCCTCGAAATTCAAATTATCGTACCTTTGGTGTTTGAGACTTGACCTTTCCGGCACGTGCGAGGGATCCGTGGACCTTTCCCATGATTGCGGTTTATCGGGTTGTTCTTGTTCGAAGACTGACCGATCTAGATGTGGCGATAAGATATTAGCGCTCGATACTGCAGTTGAGCGAGGATTTGAGGATCAATGCGCGGATTTAAGATGTGTGATCGTATCTGAGAGAACGGATGGATACTCACAGGTTGCTGGAGATGTTTGGCGATGGAGAGTCGTTGTCGGTCGATGAGTTGAGCCAAATTCATACAGGCGTTTGTGTGCTCGCTTAGATGTGCATTCCAAGCTAAAAGGATGGATCATGTGATCTAGCGCTCGACACTGGTCGTACCGTACCATACCTACCTAGGTAGGTACTCCTGTATACTTGAATGCTTTTGCAAACCCCCTCGTATGTATAGGTCTATCATAGAACTGCTCAGAATATATAAAGCACTCAAGTTGCTTGTCAAAGTTGTCAGTTCTTCCGAATCACGTGATACACGACTGATAAGTGGTGGCGTGGCGTGGCTTCTGTTATCTCCTCTCCCTACCTAGACAGGGGGGCAGAACCTGAGCATCACCAAGCCCATCTAATACTCCTTGTGTCACATGTCGTTTTCTTTCTGTTTACATGTAGTTCTTGCTTGTACATAGTTCAAACTATCCATCTCCATTCTTCTCTCCGGTGTACATACATACATGCTACATATTATCATCAAGATGCAACTCCCACTTCTCTCCCTCCTGCCCCTCGCAGCGTCAACTCTCCTCCCCTCTCCGCAATACGTCCTCTCAAACCCGGCACTCCACGAAACAGCCTTCAAGATCCCCACCTCCTACGAATCAGCAGTCCAAGCACGTCGAATACTTAACCTCACACCTTTAGGTACTCTCTCCACCGTCTTCCCCTCCCCCTCCACCCTCGAACAGCGCCCCGATGGCCTCGCCGGTATACCCATCGGTCTCATGGACTACTTCGCCGACTGCGAGTCGTCCGGGGACCCCACTATTCTCGCCATCAACATAGCGACATCCTTCAAGAACGTAGCAGCAGGCTCCAACATCTCTTTGTCACTGCAGTGGACGCCTCCCTATCCACCAAAGAAACGGATCGGGTCTTTCGGCTCCAGGGAAGCTGTGCCATATTCAGCTGCAAATCTGCCGCGGTTTTCGCTACTAGGGTATATAGAAAAGATCGAGGATAAAGAAGTAGAGGCAAACGACTTGGGGAAGTGTTTTACAAAAGTGCATCCCGATTCCAAATGGGTAAGTATCCTTCTTGGAGGA
Organism: Lachnellula occidentalis; assembly: GCA_007821535.1. Taxonomy (NCBI): domain Eukaryota; kingdom Fungi; phylum Ascomycota; class Leotiomycetes; order Helotiales; family Lachnaceae; genus Lachnellula; species Lachnellula occidentalis. Next base: position 193,485 of record QGMI01000003.1, on the reverse strand, counting down.
ATATTTCCCACTTCGGACATTTCAGAAGTTGTTAGTTCACTCTTGAATGTCTGATGAGTCGACTACCTCAATCCCGCTGGAGGAGCTTCAACTTCCGGAGTTTACCATACCAGGCGATACTGACTCTGAAATCTTTACTGTAGTGGCTACCCGGCAATCCGATCCATGAGAGTGAGTGGGTGCGTTTGGTAGTGCAAGATATCTATTGGATTGGAGGCTTTGGAGATAGGGCATACATTGGCTGGATTCCCGTCGACGAGTGGAGGAATGTGACAACAAAGGAGTGGCAGGATATCAAGTTGCCCGGCGAGAAGAAGGGATGGAAAGAGTGGACTGTTGAGAAGATGGGACAATGGGAACTTTAGATATGGCATGAAAATCTTATGATTATATCGATTTGTGAATCGTTCTCCTATCTTTCTTCCGTACGAAGGAGTGGTCACTTTTGTGTGTTATTATTATCCATTGAAAAAGCCGGCGAACTCCTTACATCGAGAATAAAGCAAGCAGATTTGCCTCAACTATCGTTCCTAGAAACAATTATGCAACGTAGCAAAAAGAGAGGGGTATGCAGTCCAAACCATATCCTATACAGTTACAATATGCCATGAACGCCATTGATGAACAAACGCCAGTCTAATGCTCCCGCAAACGCCAATGGATGAATGATGCTAGAAATTCTAGACTTGTTGCTTAAGCCTCTTTGACGGGAGCGAAGCTGTCTTTAACGGGTTGGCACGCTTCGAAGGACGATTATTACTTCGCTTGGTCTCTTCCCCAGCCTTGGTACCATTGAAGCTATTATTTGGTCTTGATGCTCTAGTTGAGCGTTTCGGTGGCGTGATTGTGGACGATTTGGTCTTTGCATCGTCTTTGATATCGTTGGTAGCGGATCGAGGCCTGCTATTGAAAGTTTTAAACGTAGAGACAGTGTTTCTCTCGCCCTTAGTCTTAGTATCAGGGTGTGAACTCTTTCGGTGCTTAGGGTTCATTGTATAATCTCCCTTCGTCTGAGCTCCATTGGCACTTTCATTTTCGCCGTCCACAGCCGCAATTCGTCGAACAGCCATGTCTTGAGCAGCAGTAGCTCCTTCAGGAAGAGCTGGACTCGATGATTTTGAAGAAACCTCTCCAGCAGAGGAGTATCCACTCGTGAGGTCAGAATCAGATGTATCATCAGCAGCGGCTGGAATAAAAGCGACTTCAGCTCCAGGGACTGAGTCCAGAGAAGCTGCATTTCCACCAGACGTACCTATGACAAGCCTACCTCCCATCGGGGCGATCGCGACATGGGTTGAGTACGGAGAAGCATACTGCGAATCTCCGGCAGGGACTCCATTGATAGGCTCTCCATCTGCGGGAAGTGGACTGCCAATGACATTACCGTTCTGGACCACTCGACGGGACATCTCTTCCGTTACGAATTCCCAGACAGTCACCCAACACTGTGCATTAACTCGGAGGTCCTTATGCTTGAGACGAAGGTAAATTCGCATCGCCTTTACATCCTCTAGAAGCTCTTGGTCTGTCCGGGTGTCCATTTGATACGAAACCAAAATGGCAGTACCAATCAATTCCAATGGAGAAAATGTGCGGACGTGCTCGATACCAGGAGCTCGCAAAAAGTCGGGCGCTGGGTCAAAGACCGAGTTATTATTGATCTTAAACCTAGTAGCTGTAACCTGGGTAGATGAGAGCTTTACCAAGTTCTCGTAGCGGTCGAAGATAGCTTTGAACTTCAGTTTGAGGACATCTTCAATTGGGGCTTTGTCATCAAGCATTTTGAGCAGAGCTTGAGGACTTGCTTGAAGAGTAGGAGCAGAAGATCTTTTTCGCTTCCCCGACATGACCTCTTGGATCATCGTGAAGACTGTCAGGACTAACCGAAACCCCGAGGCACGATTTTGCTTTGACACTTTCCATAGTTTTAGCTCGACAGTTGGAGATAAAATGTGCTGTTGAACTTACAATTGACAATCAGAGTGTAGTCATCTTCGTATTGTTTTGTGAAGGTAGCCCACTCTGTAGACATGGCTCGCATCTTCTCGGCTGGAGTAAGTGCGATACCTCTTTGGACAAGCTGGAACATCGTTTCCTCGGTTTCTAGTGTCAGTTCGTCGTATTCATAGCAGCAGAAGGCTTGCTTGACAAAGAATTCCCTCACGGCCCTCGGCAAGATGTTATGATTGCTGAAGGTTTCATGGCCATTGACAACAGGGTGGCAGAAGTACCTAGCAAGTTAAGTGAGTCTTAATTAAATTTAATGTAGTAAAAGCTTGTGACATACCACTTCTTTTGGGGTGAATTAGAGTCAAAGAAGCCAATTTGACCTTTCATGAATTTCTCAACAGAAGTCAGTCGCTGCTTTCCGTCGACGCATATTCGGGTGTAAACGACCTCCTTCTGGCCATTTTTATTAACAATACGATTCTTTACATTAAATATGATAGGAGGAATAAAGTATCCCACTGTCAAAGCATTAGTGAGTAGCACATAGAGTCGGGAATGAGTTCTAAATCTTACTCAAAATGGAGGTGATCAAGAGTGAAGCACGACCTTCGTCCCACACTACCTCTCTTTGGTAATCGGGATCTAGGACAATATGGCCGCTATCAATGCAATCTATATCCAGTTAGTATTTCAATACTGGGAGATGATAGATGAATTATACCATAAAGTGACTTCAATGGCCGGGTCACGATCATGGGCTTAGCAATCTGCGGAATTTTAAAGTCTTGCCACCTCTGTCAGTAGTGGAATTGCAAAGCCAGCATATCTCGACGAACCTTCACACACAAAGTGGTCGACTCCATTGATCTCCGCGATTCCCTCATAAGTGAGATCAACCACCTCCGGGACATCAACGTCTTGAAACATGTCGCCCGGTCCGGCATCTGGTAACGTGGTGTCCACCTTGTCATCATCGGGCTCCTCTTTCTTGACCTCAACTAGCGCCGTAGCTGTAGAGTTCGAGACTGTAGCCAGCACCGGATCAGGATCGTCCTTCATTTGAGTAGGTTCCCTTTTGGGAGGAACCATATTGGTAGCGGTTTCCGAGGTCATCGTTCTTGTATAGAGAGTGTGGTGTATGATTGGGTGATGACCTGTTAGTTGTTAGATTTGTAATTTGATCTCCGAGAGCGACAGCGGATAGTAATTTGAAAGCTTAATAGCAAACTGCTAAGTGTTGACAGCAGAACGACACAACGACAACTTGAGAATTGAGGAGTTGAATGTATAGTAAACCATGAAAAGTGACTCAACGGGCTTAAGCAGAGAGTATCGGAAAATGGGAATGAAAGAAGTATCAAGCATGCGGCCAATCCATTGAACAATGCTATGCTTGATTTATGCCATGGACTAATGTCAAAAATATCCCACACTTTGTAAGAGACGTGCCTTAAGACCCATGACATTCCATAAAATTCCAGGGAAGTTTTGAAGACTTAGCGAAATATGAAGACATGAAACTTGTCATGGAGGAGAGAATAATAAACGCATGCAATGAGGTATGGTCAGAAGAGTTAGCTTTAACATGTATAATACGCAAGTAGAAAGCACAAACCACGCGTACAAATCAGTGCTATTTGAGGCATGAAAGTCAACCTCAATGATGCAAATCTGGTACAAACTACTTCTTGATCATGATTCTGTCAATCGAGGATAGAGAACGGACTTTACAAGCAGGTGTGAGAATCGATGTCAGCAGACGGCGACCGAATCTCAAGCAGATTAACGAGCACGAACTAAAGATCATACAAATCAAACAAAGATCCCTTCATGAGTCTCTTTGATGTTGCTTCCAGCCTTCTTAACGAACGAGGAACAGTTGTAGACACAGAATACTTCGCCAAGTGGGGGAAAAGTTGCAACAAAATATCATGAAGCGGGCGTAGTTTGATGCAATCGAAAACTCTCCCGCTATGAAAATGATGAGAGATTGGAGAGCATCCTAAGTCAAAAGCGACATCCAAGACTTGCAAATTGAGATGCGCTCATGGGCTGAATATAAAAAAGATGCGAACTAACTCGGGAGTAAAGTGGAGTGGAGGATGTGGTCAGTGCTCACCTGAGAAACCGAGAGCTGCATGCAGTCCAAAGAGATCTGAACCAGCAGGGAACTTGACTGAAAATGATTTGAAAAGCAAGTCCTATTTGCCAAGTTGGGTCGTCAGCATTGAGAAGTTCTTGGTGGTGGGTGGTGGTGGTTGTGGTTGAGATGGAGGGGTGGAAATGCAGAGTTGCGACGATCGAGGGGTTCGTCAGCTGATGCTGCCCCACTACTTTGGCCCCCAACGAACAGATGGAAGTGGTTTTAAAATTGGCAAGCTATTTTTATGTTGGATTTACCTATTAGTAGGAATGTCCGAAGTACGATGATGTTTGGAAGACTAAGCTAAAAAGAAGTGTCCGTAAAACCGTTGCTTGATTCAACCAATTTTGCAACCATCTGGCTAGCTAGATACTATTTCATGATGGTTTCGGAGGCCGCAGTTGCAAAGTATTCAAATTTAGGAACCTGGATTTCACGCCGCTACAGAATATCGTTTAGATGTGCAAAACCAAATCATTACTCCTCAACTCCTCTTTGAGATATTTTATAGGGTATCATCAGCACCACCACTGTAATCTGCCATGCCTTCAATAAGAACCTTACTCAGAACAGCAGCAGCTCTCCCAGCCTCGCCTGCCTCTTTCCTAGCATTCTCCATTCCCACTTGTACAGCAGCCTGAAACCTTTTTTGAAAAACCCTCTGCCGGTCTTCCCTATCAATATACATTTCTCCTTCCTCATCTCTTGAGGACCCAAACAAGTTCAAATGCGCAAAAGCATTGGACCTAGTCGGAACCATATGCTTCTCCACATCAACCAGTGGGAACGAACTCACGCTCAAGCCCAAAGATGCTTCAGCTCCCGACTCTACTAATCCTGCTTTTAAGAACTGCGCCAAGACAAGAAGCTGTCTTGGAAATGCCTTCCCCGCTTTGCCAAAGGATGCTTTGCTTGCCGACGTCCATTTCGACGTCCCACTGCTCGTTGCCCAGCCCATCATTGTCATGAAGCTCTTCAGAGTTTTGACCCATCCACCGGGACATGTCACAATGTCCTCTTTGGCGACTTCTAGGAGCCATTCCAAGACAGCGAGGGCGTCGACTCGTATCTCGGCAGCAAGGTGCGTCATGCCTGCTCGAGTATAGAGCAATGCTTGCTCGGCACGGTCACCAACATCTGCTGCTGGCAACAGGCGTAAGAACTTGAGGAGATTCGACCTTACCGAAGAAGAACCATCCAGGATTAGGGGGAGCAGTTTCGGGAGCAGGATAGCTGTAGGGAGTGGAATTGGGGCGTTGACTGGTTGAGATGAAGTTGGGTGGTGAGATAGGCCAGAGCATCTCGTCTTTGAGAGTCTGACTTGGAGGAGGAGGCCAGTGAGAGGTAATGAGCGAATTGTGAAGAAGACGATGGCGCTGCAGTAGTGAGAGACTGCTGGTTGACAACGATTGCTATAGATTGTAAGCTTCTGAGATCATGTGAGATGCGGGCTTTGACAAGGCAAATATAGATGCAAAAGTATAGTTATAGAGAGTATGTATTCGTAAGAGGACAGAGATTTCTTATACTTACACTTGGCTTTAAAGCTGGTATCTGTGAAGTTATCTGCTTTGGGTTTTGTCTTGCCGACTTTTAATTTTGGTTTCTGTCGAACAATTAGGTCGGCCTCAAAAAATGAAACATTAATAGCCTCACCTGAAAGTCCTTCCGCTTGTCTTTTTTCTTGCGACTACTGGAACCCATTGTCTCGCGATTTCGTAGAAAAGCTGATATACAGCAGCGGAGCAGGATGGAATAGGTAGGTGTAGAGCTGGAATAACTTTTCTCATCATTATGCGGCGCTAGTAGTAATACCCTGAAGTTTAGGCGAGTGATGGCCTGGGCTGGGAACCTGACTTGACTTTGGTGCCTTGAACTCCTTCTTGTGCAGCTATTGCGGGGTCCACCTCCTGAACATTCTACAGTAACGCCTCTCACGGCACAAGAATCAAATCCTGCGAGGTTGATCGTTCACGGGCTTTTAAGGCAATCTCTCGCAGATACTACTTACCAATCTGCGCCTTCGTGAAAATGCAATCCCCGGCTGTAGGTTACTCTCACAGCTGTCAAGAATATCTAGTTAACTGGAATCAAGAGCAATGCGCCTCCCTCCAACGTCTCCGATACCATGGCGCGCCTGTCTGGAAAGGCGGGCGTGAAGGCAACCATGATGCTTGATCGATCTCTCAATACGGTACTTCAAACTAGCGGATCCTTCTCATCATTTCGCTCTCTCGAAAGCAGTCGAAATACTGCCTCTACATCTGCGGAGAATGGCGCCGTAAAGGAAGAAGGAGTGGAAGAGTTTGCAGCAATGATATGGAATTTCGTAAACTCAGCCGGCGGGCTTGTACATGATCTTGACGCAGAGGTAGGCCAGATATGGCCGGAGTTGTACGTATGGCGTGCAGGCTGACGGGATGAACAGGACGATGTGAAACTCCTCCGACTCCGAACGAAGAAACATGAGCTGGTCATTGTGCCGGATGCGAAGTATATTTTCATTGTGGTACACGATACACCTCCAGCATAAGAGGACGTGGTTTTTAGATGGCGTCTGGTTTTCTATTACGAATTACAATTCTACGATACCCATGCATAGGTCAGGAGTTTGAGCGATGGCATACAGTACATGGAACCCAATAAAAAAGATATCTTGCAATCTCAATTGACGGTCTGTTTCAAGATTCACGACTTATTCAGCTGGATTGGTGGGATACAATGCCTGGACTCAAATAGATCTTGAGAGTGGCTAATGATTCAGCTACCGTGCTTCCTTTGAACATGGCAGAGAAGGCATACAGTTGTAAACACTCGTGTGGTTTTTGACGTCTCACCAAGGGTGCTACGGGGGAGCATGGCCCTTAAATATGGCGTTCAATCATTCTACAGAATTGCAAAACCTCGCGTACGAGGATTGTATAAAATAATATAACAGGGTACCTCGGATAGATCTGAAAGAGCGGGTTCTTCCGCCAAGCATGTCCCTCCTACCTACCTACCTACCTAGCTAGGAGGTACACGCAGTACAGCCATCATCCTCGCTGATAAGGAGCTTACGAACTATAATCCAATCCAAGGATCTAACGACAATCGTCAACAGGACAATCCAACCCACCCCAACGTGCCAGATTGCCCAGGATAAAACGTGAAGCCAAGGGTATTGCTTGCTGGTGGAAAGGCCATGCAGCCATGGGCAGGTAGCTGCTCAAACCTGCTTTCATACCAGCCCCGACACGGGTCAGCCACGAATGCCATTACGCTGTTCACTGGTAAATAAGCAAGCTACTCCGGACTATGCTGGGTGCACTCTGTTTGTCAAGTTGCCAACAAGTCTGGGTTTATCCTCTGATGCTTGCTTTTTCCCCATTTCTTTATTATGCGTTTGATCGAATTACTTTGTAACCTCCCTTTTCACATGCTTAAAGGTTGTACTGCGAGATGCCATCATTTTCCTTTCTGAAGAACCCCAAGAGGGAGAGCCAACCGATTGCTAGAGATGGGTCCGGCAGTCTTGACCATGACAGCACAGAGAAGGCGCGAGGGAAGCAATCAAAACGTCGTTACTTCCGCAGCCTGATTAAGAAAGCGAGCGTCGCAACGGAATCCAAGTCACATAGATCGCGGGGCAGCCAGCATCTTTTGGTATGAGCCAACCAACTCTTCCTGTTATTATGAAGACCTCATCAGGTACTAAGTCTTCGATGAACTGTCGCTGACCAGAGTCCAGAAGAAAGCCAATCCCAACCGGTCAGAATTGCTGGCATCGCCAGAGGCCTCTCCCATTTTAATGTCTACCAACAAGCCCTTACCCCGCCGTCCTGCAGCTTCCACGTCGCAACCCGACTCCCCTTCTAATCGAACGAAAAATCTCGAAAGGATCATCTCTCCTATCGCCCTCAATGATCTCCACAAGCTGTTCTCGGGTGCCCCTCAGTTCTTTGTCCGCTCCGAAGGTCACCATACAGGAGCTCCGCACCCGTCAGTTTCGTTTCCCTGGGACGTGAACTTGCAAATACGAGACTTGTGCGACCATGGCCAAATCCGGGATGAGGCATGGGGGTGTGTTACGGCCTGGCGGCACATAACGTTACAAGTGAGCCAGCACCCGAACGCCACAAAGGAACATCATATAAAGCAAAGGGCATGTTTCGTTCCTCGATGTAGAGAACGACCGAATATGCTCAGTATGCAGGGCATCGAAAGAGGTACAATCGGATACGAAGCTGCTTTGGAACTGGGGGTTGCGGATGCCTTGCAAGAAGAAGTGGCAGATGAAACCCCACAATCCATATCGGAACGTAGAAGGAAGCTCCTTATCGAGAAAGACGGCTTAAGACCACTAACAGATTCAACTCTCACAGATCGACTAATGAGTGTCAGCGATACTTATTACGAGGATTCTAACAAACACCGGCTTACAGTTGAGCTGTACAGTGAGCTTTTTACCCAGTTCCTATACCCGCCTACAAGAGTCACCGACTCTCAGGATCCTTACAGTCTCCAAGTGCAGATTGAGGCTCTGATTCACGTGTTAAATGTTCCGCACGTATGGGTAAACTTTGGTTTGGTTGAATGGAGGATTCGACTTGGCCAAATTCTCTGGGGCTTCACCCCTGGGTCCGATGTTTCAGATGAGGTTACTGTTAACAGTGAGCTTACATATGAACCTGATACTCAAAAGTACTGGCTTCTGCTTCAAATATTGTTGTCTTGCGAGCTCCTACTCCGACTTGACGCAATATCCAAGAACATCGATGACGGCTTAGAGGAACTACAGCCACCTGAACTTCTTCGCTTCGAGAAAGAGGCAAAAACGAGCGTGAAATGGTCGCTCATTCTAGCACGCCAATGGCTTGAAAATATAAAGATCGTGAAGGTGGATCAAGAGATAGCAATCTCCACCAAAGCAGCCCCCGGGTGGCTTGCTACCTTGACTCGAACTTCTGAGAATGATCCCACGCCAACTGAACACATTGATATCATTAAATTCCACGGACGGAATCAGACCCGCCAACTCTATGGGCTCCTTCATTTTGCCCGCATCTTGAAATGGCCCAACCTGGCAGCACTTACCGCCAAAGTATCATCAAATGGGATCACTATATCTGAAAGCCCTCAGATTACACCAGCCGCTGGAACACCTTTGTCAATGTCTACTCAACGCTCCTCGTCCTATTTTTCAAGTCAAAGACCTGGTGCACAGCGAGGACTTTCAACCCAAAAGATCAGATCTGCTATTATTCATCCTGCTGGTTGGCTTTCGAACTCTTACATCAGTGGCTTAGTCTTGCCGGGTGAAGGGCTCAGTCACTTCCTAATATCAACATTACTGGAGCACGACGAAGCGGCTGTAGAAAAGCTTGGTGACGAAGCGAATCTATATGGTGGGTTCGTCTATGCTGGAAGAAGCTTTTGGTCGACGGCGTGTATTATCGGTCGTGTGCTAGCTGCTGGTAAGGGGGCATCAGAATGTATGGGTTGGGTGTCCTCTGATGTCGTCCCGCAAGGCAACGATGGCGACCGTTGGGTGGTAAGCTTATTCTCATACAAAAATTGCTGTTTATTTTATGGCGGCTAAGTAGCTGGGAGCTAGTTCAGCCGCCCATATGTCGGCTTCTGAGACAAGTCCCAGATTTCTCAATTCTCTCCAAGCACTTGACTTTCACTATGCTAACTCGTTGGGACAGGACATCGAGGCTGACTCGTCTTTGCATGATGGTGAGTAACTCTGTGCAGCTCGGAACGTCTCTCATTTCCTAACAATCATTTTCTTCTCAGAACGTTCGACTGACGTTTGGAAGACGCAGATAAGCAGACAGCAAAAGCCCGCATCTGGCACAAAAAAGAAATCGAGACACACGGGAACCTTATTGGAGGAACTGATGCATCGTCTATTCTTCCGGGAGACTTCGTTTTTCCATCTGATGAATCGCTCCAGCCGCCCCTGGCTGTCAATCTTGAATGCCTTCAGTTAATCCCTGTAGCCGACTCTGTCCAGACATCAACAGATGAAACGCCAACCCCATTGACTGGAAACACAGATTCTCCTGGGATCCAAACTTATTCAGCCATGATCAACTTCATCATCCACGGTGGGAAAGAGGCGAAGAAAGATGTCAACCTGACTCTCATTTATGACGCCCGCTTTGTCACAGCACATCCGTGTATTCCTTCTACTGAAAAAGATTTATTGAAATCTGCGACCACTACATCACGTAATAGTTCATATGAGAGCTCAGTAGGATCTCCGGGATCCCCATCTTTGAATGGTATTGTTTTCCTTGCTTTTTGGTATTAGGGCTTCAATTTGACTAACCATTTTTAGGTGGTCATCCTCTCCACAAGGCTTTTACTTATACTCGCATCCCAATCCTCGACGTTCTGAATAGGTCCTCATCACTTCCGTTTTCGTCACTTCTATCACCTCCCCAATCACCAGATCCCGGTTATTCCAGTGCACATACAACCTCTAGCACAATACCCAAAGTTTTGGTTATAGACTGTACACATTCGACGACTGTTGACTTCCTAACACGTCCGAAACCTTCGCCATCGGTTGATCATAAGCATAATTATGGAAGCGACTTGGAGATATTAGCTCGAGCTCTATGCGCAGAAAGGGGATGGAATGCGCTTATTAGCCGACGAGGACGAGGATGTGTAGCTTGTGCGGTGCGGGAGGCAGGCGCTCTTGGATTTAGGGTTGTGCTCAGGTTGGCGTAAGGAGAGACAAGCGATGCATTCATGGTTTTAGTTTTTTACAACGAGATACCCCCAATAGACGGAGAACAATGCATGGAATTTAAGACTCAAGTCTCAACTCGCGTTTGCTGAAAGGAGTACGTGGAAAAGGGGCGTGGCTCCTAGAACAGCTAGTCCACACGTGATTCCACGCTTTGACCTCCTCCAGGCCTCTCACTTTGTGTCCGTGTAACAAGCCCGGTCTTTTCTCCAGCCGTGTCTCTACATCGGGCTCTTGGTGCCTTCCACATTCTTGTGGACTTACAGGTCAAACCTTCTGATCTCTACTATTCTGTCAGTGCTAGTCTCCTTGATACATCAACACTTTTCAGATTCCAAAGGACGGCCACAACCAGCGGTCAAGCAAGCGTCAAGATCATGGAGTCTTCAATTTCGACCTATTTATTCATACGCTGAATTCGCAGACGTAAACCTTTGCTACATCTTGGCATTGACGAAAGAGGATAACTCTTCTCAAAGCGACCCTCTAGGAGCTCCTCGCTTCCGGCGTGCATGTGGGCTCTATCAATCAGACGCACCGCTTGCACCTTGACTCATTTTGCTTCCCAAAATTGCAACGAGAATAGCAGAGTACCTGTTGAAATTCGTTAGCCCCCGAAACAGATGATATCTCGAAGGAAAGCCTACCCAACAACACAGAGGAAGAGCTCATGGTCTGGAACGTCGACTCCCACGGCTATTAGTATCATGAAGACGACAATGGACCCTGTCACTATTGATGCCATAATCACCCGATCTATGTCTATTAGGAACATCAAGAATACTGGAACAAGGACTACGATGATTGCAAAGAAGGCCAAGGCGGCTCTGCCCAAGACTTCACGAGTCCTAGCTGAGGTATAGTCTACCAGGCCATCTGATGTCTTACTGTTCCTGTTCGAATCTCGAGTATGTACCTGCCCAAGTAAGATGTTAGCCCGCAGGTCTTCAAAGTGCTTATCGTCTCCAGAAGTAGAACATACGTTGAACCAGGCATTCGGGGACCACACACGCAATGACTCTAACAAGTCTTCAATCATATTCCCATACTGGTTGCTTCCCCCGCGACCGACTTTTGCGAAGGCAAGGTCTTCAAGTACTTTGATGTAAGCATCCTGCCCTTTGCTTAGTGGTCTTTTTGCGACAATCCAATTTTGGACACTGCGTTGGTCCCGAAGTGGCACGTTGGTAAGACCTTGTATGCTAGTGTATTGAATGACCAATGCATCTATTCCTCGTCAATAAAATACCTCTCGTGTGATTCAGCTACTTTCTCCTCTACTTACAGTATGCTGGTATCTTGATATCAAGCTTGTCCAGCACTTTGGCTTTCTCAGAATCGCTTTCGAAATCCTCAATGGAATGCAGCCTGTATTTCAGACTCTCGTTCGCGTTATTTCTTAAGTCGAGTCTGTGCAACTCATCCTGTAGTTCAAGGATCTCCATCATTTTTCGAAGAATAATTCGAAATGCGAGAGGGCCGAATCTGCGGACCATGCGAAAGCTATCGTCGCTATCGTGTAGCTTCGCGAGTCGCGGAATACCGCAGACAAAATCATCTTCTACTGTGGATGAGAGTTCAGTGTTCGCTCCGATGTTTTGTTATCTGCAAACACTTACGATTTTCATTTTTGATGTCGTCGTAGCCCCACTTCTTGTCTAGAGCTTGGTCTTCGTTTGTGCTCCCAGAAAAGGGGTGTCGCAAAAGTCTAGCGAGGCTACGGATTCTGTCTGAGATCGGCAAGCGAGCTGGTACATTTAACGTCAACCACCAAGATAGTAAGTGAACTCTTGGAATATACCTCTCGTTTCCTCCTGCTCGCCAGTCGAGCTGGCATTTAGTGTAGCAGATGAATGACTCGAGCTTGCCACAGTTTCATCTCCAGGAATGCCAGATGAGGCACGATATTGTCGATTCCTCACTCCAGCCTGCATCTCTATGTCGTCTAGAAAAGTTGCTCGGTGTCTTCCAGAGCCGTCGAGACTAGGGCCGTAAGCATCGCTTCGTGGTAGGGGGGATAGAGGGCCGAAAATAGGGGCGCTTGATGGTCTTGGAATATCCATATTGACCATGATGTCTCGCTGGAGGTCTTGCTGCACTTGCAAAGGACTTCATCGCAGCCTTTCCGTACAACACAACACCCCCGATTATGACTAGGAAGTCGATGCCTGATATTTTCAAGGTGTCAGGGCGGCTGACCGTCTGCCCAATGCTGTACACGACCACATTGGGGCAGCACACCTTCTTCGACACCCCTACCAGTAAGCGCCAATGAGCAAAGAACTTTGTATTACCTATTGATGCAACGCCACTATTCTGTGAGGCTGTGGATGATCAACGACGTCGAAATTTTCTTCGTTGGGAGGAGGATGGAAATGAAGGTCGATTGTGTTCAATGGCGAGACTTTTTGCAGGATACTTTTTGGCAGGGGACGGGCGCTGAGACGAGCACAGAATGTCCGGGGCTCTGCACACTCTTATATACCTGAGATGCAGCACGCTGCACGTCTTGTAGCTGCCCTCTGATTGCTCCATTACGCTCGCTGTAAATCAATCACGAGACCATAGCAAGGGTGAAGTTCCGTTTGTGAAGGAGCATGTCTATATTGGTCTACCGGGTAGTCTATTTGTATTTTGCAAGCCTATATCGTTTATAAACAACCTAGGAGCTGAATTCCATCTATTTTCATCAAGTATTATATGCCCACAAATGAAACATAAGGCGTAGAATGTAACATTGAAATCGTCAAATTCGCCAACACTACCACCATTCCAACCCCCGGCGCCCCGCCTAGCTCAAGCTTGCCTGATGGTCATGTACAAGGGCGTAGAAGAGCTGTATAAAGGTGTCTACCCCAAGAATAGTCGATGATCCGGATATTATGAGTTGTAATTTTCCCACTCTGCACATGTCGTCGTCTCTGGCGGCTGCGATTGCTGGGTTTCCTGTGCCGGTCTAGCAGGTCTTGATGGGGGGTACTTATTCTAGATTAGTCGAGGGGATCAAAGATGTTCATACGGATTACTCACGGGTGGAGGTGGGCCCTGGGGACGTGGGATATGAGCGAAGGTCTTGCGTCCTTCGACAGATCGAGGATGGGACTGATCCATAGCTGCAGTCTTGGCTTGGCTTTAAGAGCGAAGAGAGAGACGTGGAAGACACTGTAGATGGGCGGGTTGCTTCTGCAGCTCGTCAGTTGTGAAGTCGAGTTTTGATCTTGAGACAGCCATACCGTGGGGGAGATATCGACCAGAGAGGTGGAATCTGAGAACGGCTGCACAATTGGAAGTACAATCTCCCACGAAATAGCTAATGGCAATATCCTCACAGCAGAAAACCGGCCAGTTGAGGTTGTGGTAAGCCAAATGGTGGAAAAGCCGTCTTGTTTTTTTACAGCTGTGTTAACGAATTCAAGTACTGTGTGTAAAGAGAAACCTCAAGCGACATTGGGGCGAGGGCGAATGCATAAGTCAGCCAATGGAGCACCGATGCAAACACCTACTGGTTGAAAAGACTACTCTCCTTTCACTACACGCGAGATGATAAACGCGAGATGATATCCTATCCGTCAAAAGGAGGCCATCTTGGTGGCCGGTCCACTAAAAGCATTGCTCCGCCGCACTTAAAGCCAATGTAATCCGGGGCTGGAGTGGTCTTTGGTAGATGCTCTGCCTGGAGCATTCCATTCAAGTCGTATCTCGAGACAGACTACCGGCTCGGTATGTGAACAAACAACATGTTGAATGACACAGTGCATGCGGCTCCGGTCAGCAGAATTGGTGGACGTGGATCTGCAAACTGCAAATCCAGATACGTTCAAAAGTGGTGCTGGGATTTCCTCAAGCAAAGCCCTGTGTCTGGAGCGGAGAAAGAAGGCGATGTGCGAAGTACAGAGACTGGGCCTCTGGTATAATTTTTTTGATTGGGTTCCTGAGTGGCTTGGGGTCGTTTTCTTGTAATTTTACCTCACCGCGTCGCGCTCGGATCCCCTCAGTTACCAGATCCCTGTCGCATTGTCGCCCGACTCCTGTGGACAAGAGATGATCCAGGACAAGATGTTTGATCATTCAAAAGTCTCTGCCGTGACTAGCTTTGATATAGAGGCACAGCTGCAAGGAAGCGCATTCAAGACCTGTTTGTCGGGAATTGGGCTTCTCAAGAAGTCAAGAATCCTATTTAAAGGTTGTAGAATCTTTCGTTAATCCGCAAACTTTTTGTAAGGGAGAGCCTTATTTCCTTCGAAATGCTGTCGCAAGTGCAATGCTTCTCGTGTTATTTTTTCTTCCGTCTCTGATGTTTTGCTGTCGGCGCTGCATGAATCAAGCGATGAAAGTAACCCGCATAGTTTCCTAGGAGGGAGGCCTAGCCTCTGGTTTTTGGACTCAACCCTATCCAACACATCGTGTGTTTTCCTGTGGGATCATTGGGATGCCCTGTAACGAGAACCCACCATCAATTCCCATCCCAATACTTATGGAGCAAGCAGAGCACGGAGCGAAAAGAAAATACATGAAAGCATGAAAACTGAGTGCGAGCTTTTGCTTTGGAAACGAGTTTTGGCAAGTGCAACCATCGAAAACAAAAAAGTCAGGTCAATCATGTATAGAGAATGCAAGTCCTGTTTGTGGAATACAAAACGCTCAACGAAGTAGTACTAAAGCCAATTGGTTTGGAATTCCAGCTATACTCCGTATAAATAAATATGCAGAAGTTATGCCTTGCATAAAACGTCTGATTTGCTTTCTTGATCTGTACTCGTATTTGATCAGCAGCACAAAATTGGCCGCCGCACCAGGACTTACCTGCTAAGGAAACATGAGCATTGTAACCGGAGACTTGCAGGTTTACTTTCTTGACATGGGGAAATCAGGATATTTATATACAACATCGTGAGTTGCGTTGGGCTCGCACCTTCCTTTTTGCTAGGAAGAACTAGTTGGCCGAAAATCGCGCAGAAAATCGCTGGCCGCATGTTAATGTCTGTTGCAAGTTGCAAGAGCGAACGACCGTCGTATTTATGTGCCCGGCCCCAGTTCTTGCTAGTCATCAGATCGATTTTAAGGGGGGCTGTTGACTGGCTTCTATGCAGTATGCACATCATTCTCACCTCGACTTCCTCGCTCCCCCCTTATAGGTTATGCGAGAGTGCCTCCGACCTATTTTCGTGCGGCACCATCAAACTGCATGACTGGATGCTCTGCAATAATGGTGCGTCTCGTTTCCACCAATCTTTGCGGCAATCGAGCAATCACTGTGTGATCCTAACCTGCGTTGGGAACGTTTCATGCAGTTTCCAGGTGCTACCAGTTTTTCCTGGATAGACTCCTTCGCATCGTGGAAGAAGGGGGTCTGACCATGCAATGCCTTGAAGCTCTACAATATCAAGGTTCGCTGTCATATCGCAATGCACACAATGGAGCAGTTTCCTACTATGCGCTCATGATTTGCCTGGAAGAGACATATATCGAAGGTATGGTTGTGCAGCTTTGATCACTTTTTTCTGTGTTCACCAGACATTCCGATTTCATTTCTGTTTGTTTTTGGTCCCCTGCGACGAACAAGGAAAGATCCGTCACGTTTCGGGCACCATTCTTATTCCTTCTTTCGAGATGCAAAGGATGCAAATACCCTCGGGCTGCAAGCTCCGGTATTTATCAACAAAATATCAGGCATTTTAGTGGCGATCATGTCAAGACCTCAAGTGCAACACAGCTTGTGCCTTTCACTTGTCTGGACGATATTCGGTCTGGCGGCTGGGAACTTTCAGTTGACCGAACTGAGCTTCCAGTGCCTGAATAGGAGTTGATGACAGCCCCTCTGAATTATCGCTACCTTCCTACTTAGGATGTTGGCTGACGTTATTCCCGACAGTTCCTCCGGCCAACTCCTTGCTCTCTATAGTCAGCGAAAGATAAATCGACATGCCACCTTCGTGGGAGCGGACTTGGATTATTATGGCCAGCTCCTCTGATCTTTAGATCTCGATCCCGAAAACCCTACTATACAGTCCACGACCGACTACAAACCCACTGCCGTGCTCAAAATCCCTTTCCTGGTTTAAATCCTTACGGCCATCCAGCTGTCGTGGATGTGTCGCGAAAAACGCACAACAAGAGGCAGTGCTTTCTGCAACGAATGGTTTTGAGCCGTGACTGAGGGCAGCAGAGTCTCTGTCCGTGGTTAAATGTTGCATAATCGCACCAGTTCAGCCCGGGATACCAAAGAGAGGTTGTGGCCAGTTCGCACTGGTCTGATCTTGCGCTGGCCCTGTAGCCTCTATGGAATACAAAGGCGCCACGGCACAACACTGCTGTAACAGACTCAGCGGCAATGCCGAATAGCAACATATTGAGCATCAACCTTCGCCCTTTTCTACGCATGGGTTCCATCTGGTCTTACAACCTTTCAAAGTGGAAGCTCTTACGGCGAGGCAGATACAGTGGCACCATCTTAAATCCGTCCTTTGTTGCTACCTTTGTCCCATTTTTCGGTATTCCTCAAGGTCAGATATCTTACTTCGTCGACATGGCTTTTCTGCCGACTCGTTCGAGTAGTCGCAACACACTGCATATCTCTTTGTGGGCAACAGAGCTGCCTCCAATAGCTGAAGGCAGCCCTCAAGAGTAACTTCGTCGGAATCTCAGAAGAATATGATCTTCTTTTGGCACAGCCATATTCCACAGCATGAATTGGAAGAAAGCTTTGGCTCCTCGAAAGAAAATGATGTATGCGATTTCGCACAACATGTTATCTTGTAGCGGTATAGCCTAAAGAAATTTGTGGAGTGAATATTATGGAGTACAGCAAGTCTATTAAAAAGGTACTGCCACCCCTCCACGAGGTTGTGAATGTACCCACCGCCCCTTTCTCCTCGCTTGTTACAACTGCCAAATCGGGAATACAAGGACTTCGTACGGCTTTCTAAATATCAATAGCCTAAGTACTTTCTTCCTTTTGCATCGCTGGACTGAGATGAATGTTGGCAAATACTTGCTTTTGCTCTAGATATTTGTCCTTCGATGAGGCTGTACATGTGGCAGGAATGAGGGTATGTTTGCTCCTACTCGTAATTCGGTATTTTGTACCGCGATAGCCATTCTAGCCGCCGTCCGCGCCGTCCGTACACCATAAGCCATGGTGTGTTACCTAGCTCTCGTGATTTGAGAGTCGTTCCGGGGCTTGTCGACAGGAGGTGACGAGTCAGCAAATGGACGCTCGACTCGGAACAAAAGCGTACGTTATTAATTAGAGTTCATCAACATCGCATGCTCGAGGTGTGAAGAGAATATCTCGTCTATGCTAGTGACAGTCTAAGAGGAGTATCTAGCCTCTAAATATGCAAGCTTCCAAACCCACGGATCCGAATGAATGATATATGCTCATCATTATCGGGGTGGGTTTAGAAGAGATACAAAGAGCGATGACAGTGTCAGAAATCTACCGGTTGATCATTTTTTAAAAATAAGGACTATCTATACTGCCCTTGGAAAAGGGTGGTTATTATCCGTAAAGCAGAAAAGAGGGGCATCTAGGAAGCGAGAGCGGTGGAATGCGGCAAAATTAATATATCTCGATGCGAACCTGCTCAATTCGTACCTAACTTCATTATTAACCCCACCATCAACCTGCGATAACAATGAGATTCCAAAATGCCTCCAAAGAAGAGCTCCATAGGATCTGTCGATCAATCCCAAAATGCCAAGCGGAAAGTTCCTCCACAGTCCTCATCCAATAGCCACGACACGAATAGAGGACGCGCCGTTAAACGCGTCAAGATGATTGACTCGCGATCGATTCTGACTCAGAAGGCAGACGCAGCCCTCAAAAATGGAGAGCTGAATCTACAGGCATTCCTGAAATCACGCGAATTCGAGATCAAAGCCCTTGAAGATGGCATGCAGAGATCCAAGGCCTCCTCTACCCAGCGAGCCTTTCAGCAAGTCCCAAGGGACGTGCGGAGACGAACAGCGAGTCACAATGTCAAGAAAGTCCCAAAGCGATTGCGAAATAGGGCTGCGAGGGAGATGAGAGAGGACAACACGCCAACTGTTCATTCTAGTAGAAAGAAGCCTGGAAGCTCGAGGGGTCGAATTCGTGCAGAAACTGCAAAACGTCTGGGGATCTTGGCGGCAAAGAAGCGCGCCCAAAGGAATATAGGCCAGGGCAAAGGTGTAGCAACAAGGGTTCCACGTCCAAAAATACGAAAAGACCTTTTGAACGACCCTCCCAAACCGATATCGAAGTTCAGGAAACGGCAGATTCATAAGTCGTGGCTGCCAACTCACATGTGGCACGCAAAGAGGGCAAGGATGACAGAGCCCAAGAAACCATTGTGGAGGTTTGCAGTTCCCATCACATCTACGGAGAAGTCATACAGACCTACACATCGTGCTGGGGGTGCTAGGGGCGCAGTTGTTTGGGATATGAGTTACATGAGCACCATTGGACTTGAGGGCCCTGTCGAAAGCCTCGGAAAGGTACTCAAGGGGGTAGGAGTCTTAGATTTAGGGCTTTGGGATGGCAAAGGTGAACAGTGGATGGCTGGGAAGAGAAGTTGGACCGGCTGGTTGTCCCGTGAGACCAAAGGGAAGCGTACGCAAATTGGACCATCTACTATCATATGGTGTAGCTCGGAACAAGAGTCTACAGATGGAGCACACCATATATCAAAAAAGAGACCGCCACGACGAGTTTTTGTGAGGGTACATCCCGCTGCATTTTTGGAAACATGGGGTGAACTGCTTCGACTGTCCAAAATGCAACGCCCCACTGTTCACATTGAGGATCTTCGATTTGAAATTGGAAGCATCCATGTCACTGGACCTGGATCAACAGAGGCACTGCTTGGGATCCTGCATCCGTATTGTCAGCCTAACGGTGCGCAAGAGAATCACGCCCAGGCGTTCTCATCTCTAGCTGGAGTAACCAATCCTGGCTCTTTGCCAGCTAATTCTATATTAGCATTTTCTATTTCAGATCCCCGACTTCATTATCCACCGAGGCCGGCGAAAGTTCCTAAATCTGATGACGAGGAAGCTAATTTCGCTCTTCTTGAAAAGCTGTCCGCATGGCCATTGGACATGTCTAGCCCTTCCCCAGCTCTCTTTGATCGCAATGCCCGTTTCAAGGCAACCAGATTACCAGCGCAGAAGTCCATCAATCGACGTAAGAGCCAAGCGAAACCTGGAGAATATCCTTCTATGGTTGCCACTGATCCGTCTATACCTGTCACTCTTTTCACCTCTCGATCAATATCATCAGCTGCCGCGCAAGGAACTTGGACCCTGCTCGCGCCTTGGAAATGCATTCTACCAATATGGTACGGATTGGTACATTATCCACTGACATCTGGTGGCAATCCACGATTTGGAGGACTCGATGAGCTTCGGCAGATCCATTTCGAACAAGGCGTTCCTTGGTTCCCGGCGGACTATCCAGGCACGCATGCTGGGTTTTTGTGGGAAATGGGCGAGAGGGAGAGGAGGAAAGCAGAATGGGATCGAAGACCGAAAGGCAAGAGAACCGAGTGGGATTCTCTTGATCTTGGCGCTGGGAGGAAAGGCGAGATTGGAAGAGGCTGGGCCTGTGACTTCGAGAGACTTCTTGCCTTAACTCCATTGCTTGAAGGTGGTAACGCTGGAAGCACTACTCATGACCCAGAAAATTTGTCCACCGCGCAGCCACAGAGGAGTGTCATTGAGTCGCCAATTGAGCATCTCAGCAGCAAAATGTTCACGCATCTCCTCTCATCCTCTAAATATGAAGTACCACACCCATCATCCGTGGCTACCGTTCACATCAGGCTCATCACTCGTGGTGTCGCAACTCCATGCGCCCGTATCTACCGCCTCCCTCAAGCGCCAGCTTCTTCGGATTCATCTACTACTACCAGCTCAACTCCCACGACTCTTGAAGAATGGATGGCTCTACTTCCCACGGCCTCTAGTTCCAAATCTCTTCCCAACCCGAAATCCAAAGCTGCGAAGGGTCTTGGACGAATACCGCTGAATACTCCCGTGCCTCAACGTGTTCGACTGCTTGCACAATCCCTTCTGCAAAACCCACCCCTCTCGTACCCAGCCGACAAAGACGATGGGCATCCGTTGGTTCCCGGCGAAGAGGATTTGATCGGATTTGTTACGACGGGGGAATTTAATCTTGCGGAAGGGAAAGGTGTCGCTGTCGGTACATTAGCTGTGGCAAAACTCTTTGAAGGCTTAAGGAGAGATCGAAAGGTGTCCAAAGAAGGACGATTGTGTATAGTGAGGAACGCCGGCGAAAAGATTGGTAGATTGGCTCGGTGGGAAGCTGTCTAAGTCTTCAGTAGAATTGCAGACATTGAAAGAGAAATGATACCCCTGTTTTATTACTTTCATCCACCATGTCCCCATTGTTCTTTTTCTAATACAACAATAACTCCGTTCGTCAGAAATAGGCTACCTACTACCTAGGGTGCTTTGCAGCCCAAACTATGGGCCCCTCCAATTATGATGCTCTTGTCAATATCGACATAGAGTTTGTCATCCAGATTGTGATAGAAATAGTATTTATTGAAAGGAGTCTCTACTTTCGATATTATTATATACTTCTCTCGGAACACACTACCATCACCCCTAAAAGGTCAAAATTCCATAACGTACATCATTATTATAACTTTACTGTAGCCAATATCAATTTCTACGAATCGACAAGTGAATCCCGTTACACTTTCCTAAATAGGGTACTCAAAGTTATGTTGCACTTCGTGAAAAGTGGTAAAAGTGGAAAATGGACAACGGCGATTCAATTGACAGCTCTACATATTCACCAAATCATCGGCCCGAGGATTTGGTAGTGGGTATATCTAATTAGATAAGAAGTATTGCAAAACATACCCTATGTGTAATGGTATATTGGTCATGGTTTCTTCAAGAATGAATCGTAGAGTCTAACTCTAGGGTGTCCTGGCCTACTTTTTTTCTTTTTTTGAATCTTTCAATACAGCGAAGACAACTAAATGCCCTTTTTTGGTCCGAGCCGTGACAGTGGTTTACGCTACTACGACTCAAGCTTGTGGTTCTTATTCAACTTCATGCTGCATATCGAGCCAATGCCCGGAAGAGCTCTCGTAACTTTTGGAGGAACATGATTTGCAATGATTTCAGAAGGAGCAGACAAGCAAAGATGGGAGCAAAGATGGGTCGGGGAACAGATGCTACTTGAAGAAATTCGATTATTTTTGGATCATGAAGTACCTGTCATTGGAGTGGCTATCCCGATGATTAATTGTAACAACCGGTTGTGATTGCTGTCTTGGCCTCCTGGCTATATGCTTCTTTTGCTCATCCCGACAAGCGAAGATGTTTCATGTCCAACCGTGCTTCTGTAAAAAACGTTTTCGTGCTGCGATGTTCTTAGTGTTGGCGCATGTAGAGATGGGAGTCAAGGCTGAATACCATCAGTGAGGTCTCTCGATCTTTGATGTCAAACCAAGCAGCGATGGATTGGACTGCTTGAGATAGCTTGGGGTTTCTAACATTCCAGTTGTGTCCAATCTTTCAGCCGTCACAATTGCCTTCGGGTTGAATTTCGTTTGGTAAAGTACGTTTGGGACGCCTTTCCTGCCTTTTGGCTGCCACGGGGAATCTCTTTTCCAAGCCACATGTATGACATCGCCGCACTAACACATCTGCCCATAATTTCTTGCCCTCTTTGCTTTTGTTCTCGACGTTATTTGTGCAAGTCGACCCATCTACCAGCAAGGTATCGCACTTCTTGCATATCGAATGTTTCATAGTGGGTGAAATGCGCATCTGACCCTTGAGTGTAACTGATCGGAGGTCAGAGATCAGGCGGCGGGATGCAGGACGGTAAGCTGCTTTAGAGGTTGCCGTCGAGCTGCTATGGTCCGCCTCATTGGTTTCTATTGATTTCGGGTGGTTGCTAGGTGTCTTGCTCGTGTTGTTCTCGTATTGTGTAGGTCCTGACTCGGAATGCGGTTGCTGTGCTGCCAAATATGATGCGGCTTGATACAGATATGAGACTCGGCTGTGAAGTATTTTGTTCGGAACATTGCCAGTCCCTTTCGCTGCCTTTGCTTTGGGCATGATGATTTGGGTGAAGGGTAATAGTGACAGTTGCTGTGTATCGTTGTGAGGACGGCTTTTCTGATGGAAGTACTAGGTACATATTAAATATAAGACAAGCTCGACAAGTAGCTTTTGGTGGGGTGGGTGGGGCCAATGGCGATCGGAGAATCTTTTGACCGATGGCGGACAGTTGCTGAGTCAGTCTTCGCCTGTCAGCGCTTAGGTAGCGTAGCCTTCCCTTGTTCTCGCGACAACTCCACATTCTCTTCTCTCCAGCCTCAACTTCAAGCCTCGATCCTCTCTTGAATCGCAGCCCTCGACTGACCATCACCCAGACCTTATTATCTCGTCCGCCCGCTCGCTCACCTGAACTCCTTTATTGACCACTCATTTGTGCCTTTTCGACCTTCAATACAGCCGCCTGTCGATCCTCTCCAGGCCCCAGCCATCTCAACACAATAACATACACAAACTTCGCTCTCATCAACCACCATGTCTGCCGAAGAAGATCTCATCGATTACTCCGATGAGGAGCTACAAACCACCGATGCTGCGCCTGCAGCTGGTGCCGATGCAAATGGAGGTGCCAAGAAGGGCGACTTGACAGTTTCTGGAGGCAACGCCGACAAGAAGGGCAGTTACGTCGGTATCCACTCGACTGGATTTCGCGATTTCCTATTGAAGCCGGAGCTTCTGCGTGCCATTACCGATTGCGGTTTCGAACATCCATCGGAGGGTCAGTCATAACATTCCCCAAGCTCCATATCCCTCCACAGCGCGTCCGTCCATCTCGCAAGCAAGAGCAAAACAAGAAGAAGAAGGAAAATTTGAGAATAATTACGCTGGTCCTTCAACCCTCAAAAGAAGTCACGGTCGATCCTGGAATGTCTCTCTGGCCAGGTTGCAAACCTAAGCAGGTTATACAAAGGGAGATTTCTACGCGCGCAAGCGAGAATCTCGAGAGGGTGATGCAATCCGAGCAAAGCGGAAACATGCACGAGAAAGGTGGCGCCAAGAGACTTTCCAGGATCTGGCTCGTAACCGACAACTTCGAAATGGTTGCAATCCATGCTGGGTCGACGATATACACCTTTAAAGGCAAATGTCGCACCTCTGTTTCGATGCATACTTTCCTTGGGGTCGATGTTGTGTTGTGATGCTTTCTGGATATTATTACGCGATGGACGGACGTTGCGATCTCTTGCCTATATTTACACACTTGGAGAATATTTTGATCTAACATCGGCTCGGTTTACTCTACAGTCCAGCAAGTTTGTATCCCTCAAGCTATCCTCGGTACCGATGTTCTCTGCCAGGCCAAATCTGGTCTTGGTAAGACCGCCGTCTTCGTCCTTACCACTCTTCAACAAGTTGAGCCTGTCGCTGGCGAGACATCCGTGTTGGTCATGTGTCACACCCGTGAACTCGCATATCAGATCAAGAATGAGTATGCTCGTTTCAGCAAGTATATGCCAGATGTGAAGACCGCCGTCTTTTACGGAGGAACCCCAATCCAGAAGGATGCCGAGATTCTGAAGAACAAGGATACCCACCCCCACATCATCGTTGCTACACCTGGTCGATTAAACGCTCTCGTAAGAGATAAGTTTTTGCGACTCGGCAGCTGCAAGGTGTTCGTCCTCGATGAGTGTGACAAGATGTTGGACCAAATTGGTATGATATGGTCTTCCTTTAATGTACCCAGAATGCTAAGATGTTTCCAGACATGCGCCGCGATGTCCAGGAAATTTTCCGAGCCACGCCCACCCAGAAGCAGGTCATGATGTTCAGTGCAACCCTCTCGCAAGAGGTTCGACCAATTTGCAAGAAGTTCATGCAGAACCCTCTTGAGATCTACGTCGATGACGAGACTAAGCTTACCCTTCATGGTCTTGCTCAATACTATATTAAGCTTGATGAGAAGGAGAAGAACCGCAAGCTGAACGAATTGCTCGATGAGCTTCAATTCAATCAGGTCATCATCTTTGTGAAGAGTACTGTACGTGCCACAGAGCTCGATAAGCTGTTGCGTGAATGCAACTTCCCATCCATCGCTGTCCACTCTGGTGTAAGCCAGGAGGAGCGGTACGTATAGTAATCCTATCTGCTGCTGTTCAAATACTGACAGAAAAATAGTATCAAGAGATATAAGGAATTCAAGGAATTCAACAAGCGTATCTGCGTTGCCACCGACGTCTTTGGTCGTGGTATCGACATCGAGCGTATCAACTTGGCCATCAACTACGATCTCCCAGGTGATGCTGATTCATACCTCCATCGTGTCGGTCGTGCCGGTCGTTTCGGTACCAAGGGTGTTTCCATCTCCTTTGTCAGTTCCGAGGCCGACCAGGAGGTATTGAAGTCAATTGAGAAGCGTTTCGAGGCTTCGGTTCCGTAAGTCTCCTGCCACCCATCTTCTTTCACCCCACTAACTGCTTCAAAGCGAGTACCCTGCCGACGGCATCGATTCCAGCACCTACATGGCTAACTAGATTCGACATTGCGTCTTTCTTTTTGAGCTCTACTGAATGGGGTTTTCGGGATCATCAAAAAATATTGCACTCTCGCCTTTGTATTCTGCGATCCTTTTGCCGTCGGGCGGCTTGGCTTGTTCGAGTTATTTCGGGTTCTCTTTATCACAAGATGGATTCTCTCCTGCTGCTTGCTTGTGCGAATGGGCATTGATGGATGGATGGTGGAGGAATCGAAGGCGGGCTATCTCTTGCTATTTCGTTCTTTCTGGACTTGAAATGCGAGTGATTGTGTGGGGCCCAGGCTTTTTAAGACTTAGGATGAAAATACATGCAAGTAGAGCAACGTAGCGCGATAGAAAAGTCTTCTCAATCCTCTATGCTTCTGATTACTTTGACTGTGAATGTACTTGGCGTCTATGCTACCGCGAGCAGCACTCTTCCTCTTCCAAGTCCAGAAGACAGCTCGGAACTAAATGGGCCCAACATTTATGCAGGACGTATTGAGCCTTGCTAGTAGAAGTGGGAGTTGAAGTAGGTGTCCAAGTGCTCTTGAAGCAGCCACTGCCATGCCATGTTATGCGAGTGCAAGCCCAGACAGAGAGTATTGTTTAGATCAGCGCTTCCTTTCCCCTCCCCTCTCCTCCCTCCCTTCTGCAACATGTACAGAGTAAGTTTTTGCTAATAAGATTGGCATTTCGCAGCATTCATCCATTGCTCTGTTTTTCGTGCATCCTCTTCTGCTTTCAAGGTTCTTGTATTCCGTGCGTGTATACGTGTATAATGGATCATATGGTGTTGTGCGTGGGAAGAATGGAATGGAATGGAAGCGAATGGGAGATCGAGTCAAGTTCAGTCTTGGCTTGCGTGATGAATGGAGAGAAAATGGAAAGGAAAGATGATATGAGGGGGATTTCTGAATTTACGGTCGTCGGGCAGGCAAGCAAGAAATAGTCTTTGCCCTGTGAAATTTTCGACGACAAACGAAGGTCGAGTAGCAATGTTTGAACGGGGAGAGTTAATGCTGCTTGTCTGTCGTCTTACGGGGTATTTCGACGAGAACTAAACTCTTGGGGGATGAAATGAAATGGTATTTGGTGGGAGAAAAGGCTCCTGGGATGGTTTGCAAAGGTATGGGTTAGATTTCCTGTTGCTTTGTCGATGACTATTGGTGTTCGCCTCGTGTTCAGCAAACTTGCATCTGCGATTGTGGGCCACTGTTGTACTTGTCTGAGAAGGGGTTCGCTTTTGGACTGAAATGGGTGAGGAGATGCGCAGGGCATGAAGATGGCCAAGATACACATGGTGTCTGGGAACGAACGGGGTCATGGGGCGGGGGGTAGATGGAAATGCAGGGAGGTGGAGGTGGGGCTGGATGTGGTTGATGGGTTGTTGGCGATTGTTGAATGTTGTACCGGAAGCACTGCGGGTAGGGTGGGGAAGGGCATAGACGGAAACACTTGATGGGATTTTATGTTTGCCATGCCTAGGATCGAAAGGGGGTGGGCTTGAGCCGAGAAGGCGAGTCCCATGCGTAAGGAGTATATCTCCATAAAGGTGGATTCGAATCAGACAGAAGTGCTATGAGAGTGAGCTGTGAGATGGCAATCGTAGTTTATCGTTCTCGGGGCCCAAGTGAGACGGGAGATGCTGTCAAACCTGGGGGCAGATGCGAGATCAATGTATCATAGCAGCCATCGGGTTATTCCATCTGCAAGATGCGCCAAGTCGGTAGTCAGGAGAATAGATGAGGCGGACACGTCAGAAGATGGAAAATGTAGGCGACGACGGGCGCCGATGGAGTGGCTCGGAGACTTCATTCGTTCCGGGATGCTTGTTTGGTATCGATCTATCATCTTTTGAGCTTATACAGCATTATAGCGCTTCAACAACAATAAGATATATGAATTGCACGAAATCTTGTTCTCGTTCTCGTTTAGGAGTACCCTATAGTGGAGGGAGGCGAAGTGTACAATTCATGTCGGGATGGATGTGCAGAAGCACTGTTCATGTTTCCATGATTGCTTTGCAAGAGAGCATCAGCGTATATAGGATCGCAATAATGAGGTTATATTTGGTCAGAGCAGGGTATGTGGAATGAGAACAAGACGCTGCAACTGCACAGCATGTATGGAGGCAAGTCGGGAAGATATGCTGATCGGGAATTTACTGTATGATACTTGGAAGCAGAAAATAAAGATAGTACCGATGCGGTGCAATCAACATATGAGCAACTAGTGGGTTCGAGGATTGGATAAGAGCAAAGCTTGAGTAAGTCTCCAAAAAAGAAGAATGATTGCCATTGCATGCAGCGCAGAGATGGGACATGGAACACGCCAAATTTTATTTGTCCTTTGAGGAGATGCACGCAGTACTACGGTACTGGCAATGTACTGCTTGGCTAAGGTACTGGCCGCTTCATACAGTATCAAAATGTGCCTATAGAGTTCAAGTAAAGTATAAAAGGCATGAAAATAAGGTTCTCGCTCAGCTCGCAATCCCGAAGTAGCACACACCTCAAGCTTCATAAACTAGCCCCGTCACACGCCTTTGACTGAACTAATGCAGGACTGACTGACAGCTGTCACCTTTTCATACTGGCAACAGAACGGGTTTCTCGGCAGAAAAGAAACGGTAAAGGAGGAGGTTTCCGTAGATGATGGGCGTGCCGATGAATGAGGACACAGAGTAGAGATAGCAGTCGAATGCATGCTCTATGTCAATCTTGTGCTCTAGCAGCCTCATAATTCGGACATTTAAAGTCCAAGTGTTGTCGATCTGAAAGATTTTCTGCTCGCCCTCGTCACTGGTGATGAACCCCTAGTTACTCACGGAGTAGGCCCTGAACAATTGTGGCTTGCCGTCTCGGTTGACAAGATGGCATTTCTCATCGGGCTCATGTCCGAAAGGGCATTTTCGAATTTACCCGTTAACTTGGCGCGGATTGAGATGAAGCAATGGAAATCATCTATGGTCTGGTGACTCTGGAGGCTGGAGGCTGGTCTGGCTGGACTCTGACATACAGTAACGCGGCTGCAATAAGGTAGGGCAGCCGAAATAGGGGATTTATCTTAACGCGAGCTTGAGCTTGGACCTGGACCTGCACTACTCGTCCCATTATTTCCCCCTCTGCGGCTTCTTCGGTGATTTACCAACAGGGGGGAGGAAAGAAAGAAAGAAAGAAAGGGGTATCGGGGAGAGACGGAGGGTAGCCTAGATGTGACGGCGAAAGCACGCTGTTGATCTTTCTTATGATGGTACAGTATCCGGGTTTGGAGCCTGGAGCCAGAGCGCTTATGTCGTCGTACAGTACTCGAAGTATGACAAGTGTAGCACTGCTTGAGGCTGCAGTGATCTCGTGCTTCGCAGCTTTTTGAAAAGCATTCCTTTTGAACAAATTTACCATTTGATGCCAGCGTCGTACGGAGTCTCAGATGCCCTAGAATTCCGAAAATAGATTGGCCTCAGAGTGGCTGGTCCTTTCCGGAATGAGCGTTGGGCTGGGCCCTTGATTCATAAAATCAATAATAAGAGATGCATTATTAAGAATGGTGGGGTATCATCCCCTTTATTTGAGGGGTTTTCAGGAACGCGTCAACCCGAGCCTTCAGATAAAGGTTCTCACTGCATTTGCGCCATCGTGGATTGATTCGCAGCTGTTTCGGCGCATAGGAAATTATGTTTCATATCATTAGGGGTTATCCAAGGTACTGTACCGTAGATTTATCTCCCAGATTATTGGTCTTAGCAGCTGGCGAAAAAGAGCAAGCGGTGAGATTTCATTTGGGGCCGAGGCGTGGCTGCAGTCGTGGTCGTGGTCGTGTGGTCGTGGTCGTGCCTTTCTCTTTCTTCTCTTTCTCTTCCGGCCTCCCGGCGCCGCATGCTAAAGATCCCGGGGCCGCCGTTTCTTCAAATATCAAATACCGGTTTATACTTCGCACTTGTAGATTTATAGATTTACAAGCAATTTATTCGATGAGCACCCTGACCAGGCTGACCCTGACTGCAGGCATATCTCGCACGGCCTTTGTGGAGCGAGGATCACGTCAGGGTGGTGTTGCTCCGTAGGTCAGTCTAGACGTATGCTCTCTGAAGAGGCTGCTGCCGTACTTTACCAGTGTTATATTTTATAAGTTGGAGTATAGGTAGTACATAACTATGTATTTTCTTTATAGGGTTATTATGTAGAAGCGCGGCTGCAGGGAAAGATATGATTCTTTAGATGCTACAAATAGCCGCGTTGAGATCAGACCTCTACGAGTAATTATCGCGCCAAGACATAATTTACCTAATTACCAGGTGATGCCTGATTTTCCGGGGGTGCAACCGCTAAATGTCGCTTAACTCTCTATAGCCCCGCCTATTTAAGCTTTTCATCTTTCACTAAGGTACCTTATGGAATTCACATTTTGCTGTTCCTGATTGTAGGCGGAGACCTCCCCGAAAAAATATGGTCTTTGCCTGGTCATTACTCCTCCATAGGAAAGGGAAGCCTATCAAAAGGAACGGAACGCATGGACCAAGGGTTAGCTTGACGTTAAACCTTCCCCTGCTCATCGTAATCTTGCAAATCTTGCATAGCCTGTTTGTGTTCCATGCCAGCAGCTTTACTGGTCTTGTACCTTATCTCTATCCTCGACGAGTCAGCGTCGCCCCTATACGCCATGCAGCTGCAGCTGCGGATTGATATAAACCTCCCCCCTTTTCCAGTCTCCTGAATTGTGAGAGCTGCCTAGAGCAAATGGAACAACAGGTGAGGGGGACGTCCGTACAGTCGAGCTTCATGTGCAGTACTTTATTCCACACCTATGACAAAAATTTACAATGTACAAGATTACTATCTAAAGACTTGCACAGCATAGCTGCAGGTTGGATGCAACTCGAGGTCCCTCTCCTTAATTACCGCTAAGTGTAGAGAGCAAACAGAAGCAAAGAGCTACATTACAGGTACAGTACTTAGTACTCCCCCTACAGAATAATACACCGTGAACGATACTGTAAACAGCTGTACTGCGCTGATGCATGTCAGATTTGGTCCAGTAGCTGATGACACGCAGCTCAGCAGATGGTTCCGCCGCCGTCGTACAGCTGCACCTCTGCAATGCTGACTGACTGCCCCTCATTTCTGATCGTTGGCCCTATGAAGGATTCAGGAACACTTAGAAATCGATTTTTCTAGATTGGGGAGGTCTCCGAGCCTTTGATTGAGATCTCTGTTATCGAGACTCGAGAGCCAGAAAAGACCGAGCTAGTTGGTCGTTATTATTGCCGGTGCGTCGGACGAAAGAAGTGTTGATTTTGATATAAGGGGCATCCAAGATAGATATTGCTTAGTTGGGGGTCATTGTAGGCCAAGCCCGCTTACCATCAAAATTGCGTGGGCGATAAAAGTTATTACGGTGCACCAGTGGGGAGGCCCGTGGAAAAAATAAAAATATTTACGGTAATCCAGAAGAGGCATACGGTCAGTAAGGCAAAAACCATACCATACCATAGCATAAGGTATTTACCATAACATACAGCCCAGCTCAGCAATTCACAGGCCATTGGCAACCCGCATGCACCTGCAGTTCCCAACGGCGATAGCCTCCTTCCCCTTCTCCTTCGCATCTTCGTCTCCTACCTAAATTACTTCATGTCCACGTTCAACCTTACCTTACCTGCCCCCCACCTGCCTCCGCAATTCTGCCCGAGCAAATATATCAACATCGTTAGCCGGGTTTTCGATTAGAGTACCAAGTAGAGTACCGTACCAGACACCGGGACTCAGTAGACTGGACTGGACTGGATCGGACTGGACTGGATTGGACTACTACTGGATCGCTGGAGCTATCGCAAGCCTCTTTCCTGCTTCGAGCTCGATCGGCCGAGTACTTTCTTGGAACTCTCCCTGCTCAGTAGTCAGCCTGTCAGCCAATCCCAACATCCTCGTCCCACCACCGCACGCGAAAAGGGAAGACTAGCCAGAAAGGCAAGACTCCACCCTACAGTACACCCGCTGGCACGCCTCCAGCTACGACCACGACTACGACCACTACCACTACCACGACACACGTCCACGTCCCCACGTCCAAACAAACTTCGCGCCCACATCCTCAGCCATCCGCCCTCATACACACTCGTTTGCCAGGTCAAGGTCCTCCGTTCTGCAGCTTGGAATCGGCCGGCTCTCTTGCGGCATCACGCTCGTTATAGCACCTTTCTCCAATCTCCCGTTTGATTGCATCAGCCTCCCGAGAAAGAAACGTCTCTCTAGTCCCTTCGTTGACGACCTATTTTCTGTGACGTGAGGCGTCCGGGTTTACGTATCTGAAGCTCCTGTCGGCCGCTGCCTGGTGCTGTATGGTAGAGCCGAGCACGCTCTCGCTGTGACCTGCTTTTCCGCCGCGCTCCTAGGCTCTTAGATCAATATGGCTCCGTCTCCACC
The DNA here is from genome assembly GCA_007821535.1 of Lachnellula occidentalis. Taxonomy (NCBI): domain Eukaryota; kingdom Fungi; phylum Ascomycota; class Leotiomycetes; order Helotiales; family Lachnaceae; genus Lachnellula; species Lachnellula occidentalis. Next base: position 161,680 of record QGMI01000003.1, on the reverse strand, counting down.
ACGGTTGCGGATTCTTTCAGGTTGGTCTATTCAATAGCCGTCCCTCCCCTCCCCTCCCCTCTTCCTTTTACACCTCCACTTGTCCTACTAGCACACTCGTTATTTCTACAATTGTTTTACCTTGTCACTCGTTCGTCCTGTTTTTGCGACCGGCCTCCAATCGCCAATGTCGAGATGAAGGAAAAGTCTCTAATAAATGTGTGCGTAGTTGGCGGCAATGCTGTATCAGCTTTCCTCTCATGGCGGCTCCAAGCCACCAATGCATGCGATGTGACACTCGTGTGGAAATCTGGATTCGATGCCGTTTATCAATACGGGATATCATTCAAGTATGTACTAGACCTGACCCTACCACAACATCGATGGCGGTAACTAATTTATCTCTTTCCAGATCGACTTCATTTGGCAACGAACGATTTAAGCCCCGACACGGTACGGTTATCCACACTCTGCAACAAACCCCTTTGCTAACACATTCGAACAGTTGTGCGAGCCCCAGAAGAAGCGGCACATGGCAAAGAGGGTGCCTTTGATTACGTCCTCCTTTGCGTGAAAGCTCTTCCAGATGTCTACGACCTTGCGTCCGTCATCGAATCAGTCGTTACACCGCAGCATACATGTATTCTTGTCAACACCACGCATACACTAGGTGTTGAAGCACACCTGGAATCTCGATTTCCTAGCAATGTCGTCTTGTCCCTAGTTTCCGGCGCAGAGATCACACAACTGGGCGCAAGTGAGTTCGAGCACAAGGGCTCTACTGAAATCTGGGTCGGCCCGGCAAACGTGAACAGTGCTATGCCTGGGACCATCCAGAATGATATGGCAGATGCGTTGGCCATGACTCTCTGCAGTGGGCAAGTAGACTGTCACGTCTCTTCCAATATACGGCAGCAACAGTATGAGCGTATGATCGGGTAAGCACGGCGCAATTCCAGAGCATCCTGGTGAACATTCGCTAATCAACCCTGGTTTAGCCCAATCGCCTTCCACCCCTTGAGTGTGATATTCGAAACTCCATTACATACTGCATTACTCGAAAAGGTTGCGGTCAAGCCTTTGGTCTCCGAGATATTCGACGAACTCCTCAGTATCGCCACAGCACAAGGATGTTCGTTTCCATCTGATTTCAAAGAAAAAGTTATGGAGGAAATGCTTCGACCCAATGAATCAAACAGCATCATGTACCAGGATTTTGCCGCTAAACGACCAATGGAGGTTGAAACTTATCTTGGTTCGCCTATCAAGCTTGCACAGAGTGTTGGTTTACGGGTCCCACGCATTGAGACTCTATACGCCATCCTCCATAATTTGAATATCGTCAACCAACAAAGGAAAGATGCTGTGGTGGCTTCTCCAACAATAGGAAACCCACCTCAAAGAATGTCTTCTATGCCGCCGCCGCCGAGGCCTATGATGAACGGAGTCAATGGCAATGGAGCACCTAGGGGAAGAGGCAGAACACCATCAATGGGAGCTCCGCCGCCAGGGATGCGTAGAGGGCCCCCACCAATGAATGGCGGTCCACCTAATGGTTATGGAAGACCGGTGACGGGCAACGGATATCCCGCACCCAGAAATCAGTCGAGACGAGGTTCTCTGGACGGCGACCTCGAAGAGTTCAGCCACTTGGTCCTATATGATGATATTCCAGAGTCTGGAGAATCCAACTATGGAGGTGATGGTACCGACATGGGGATGCGAGAAAGAGAATTGATGTTGAAGCAACGAGAGCTTGCGTTGAGGGAGCAGGAGATGCGAATGAGGAACCGCGGTGGCGGCCCTGGACCACGCAGAGGTCCTCCCACACCTTCTATACGCAATGGGGGCTTTGATGATGATGATGAGGACGACTACTTTGACCCTGCAGATGGACCTCCGGTTCCAATGATTGATCCCGATAATTTCGACATGATGAGTGTAACGTCTCGAAGGAACCGCAAGGCTCCAGTCCAAAATGCAAGCCAGTTCCGCAAGAACCCGGATTTTGGTGAAGGCCCCCCTCGAAGAGGAGGCAATGGCATGATGCGCCCTGGAGGTCCAAGGAACCGTACCAGCGCCAGATTAACAAGCCAATTACCAGGTTTACATGACAATCTGATGGATGATCCTCTAATGGGTTACTCGTCAAATCGATATGGTGTCGTGGACCGAGCACAGATGGGCATGGACTCGAGGACTAACTCGTTGACTACTGCACGTCTGGACGAACTACAATATAATGGTGGGCCGCCGAATGGTCAGCCTGGACCATTCCCACGTAGAACCAGCCAGTCACCTGGCAATCCGTACAGCCCTCAGATGGGCAGAGGGGGAAGACCATCGCCACCTAATGGATATGCACCTTCTATGAATGGTCGACCTTCACCTCCGGGTGGAGTGCGGCAACCTGTGCCGCGCCATCCGCCAGGTCAAGGAAATTCAGTTGCGCCGCAACAAGTTGAACAATATGCTGGGGTGAGCGCCCTCCATCCACCCAAAGGTCCTGTGAACGATCGAAGTCTGACGGGTAGTGCAAGCGCTAGCGCGGGGAGTGGTGATAGCGCCAATATAGATTCCGAGCCCTCCGCTCACAGCAGCCAGAGCAGTCTGGGGCCACGACCTCCAATGGCCGTACAGTAATTCAAAAATGAGTTTTCAAGGGGTCAATATTCGTCATATTCGAAGCGGCATCATATTATGCTCGGGGTTGCTTGCGGACATCAAGCCTCCAGCTCACACCTAATACTGTCCATAACGGAAGGTGCTCTTCTCGATCCACGGCTTGAACGTCTTTCAATTTGCATATACACTTCGACTTTTTACTTCGCTTTAATGGGCTTTAATTCGGGGCTGGAGAATAAGATGGCCAGCGTCCACGAAAGTGGAAATAATGATGAATACCGGGGATTAGACTTTGGAGGATGATACACATGTTGCGTGTGGTCTTCATCTCGCGGATGACGAAGTACATACGCGCACGGTGCGGCAACAGCGCAACCATTTTGTTTTTCTCCTTCCGCTAATATTGCATTGGGGTTTGGCGTCCTTGATGTCCTGCATATAATTCTACTTGTTCCCCTAAGAGTGCATCTAAAGGTGGTACTCTCTATAGTGCCCTGCAGTCATGATGGATGATATGGCTGGCTAGAATGGGTCTTCAGTATACGAAAAGATGGAGGCCTTGGATTTGCCATCTCGAGGAGACTGGGGCTCTGTGTACCAATCAATCAAAACGGGGTCGAAGAAGCAGGAGCATGAGCGTAGGGCGCGATGGAATGATATATTCGGATGATGACTTGGTGGTGTGCCTTTTGTTTGGTGGAGTAGAAGGTTGTATAGAGGGCAGGGGGGGCGAATGAGTCGCGTTCAGATGGGAACGCAGTCATTTTCAGCAACAATATGAGTGTTCCGAAACTCCCATCCTGATTGTGTTTTGCCTTTGCGTGACGTGGGTGTAATCTTTGTCTTCTGTTTAGAATATATAAACGGTACTGCTTTTTGGACTGCATTGAGGTTCCCAAGCGGCCTATGTGTATTGCAAGTCTGTTATCCCTACGGGTTCACTCCACGCATGCTGAGCCAAGCCGCAGAAAGCTGCTTCCACACAAGCATTACACGATTTTCAAGTGAGACGTTCTTCAAAAGGCGTGAGGCTCAATTCACACAAGCCGAGAACGTTGAATTACCGACTGCCACCGCCCTTCGGTGAGAAGTGGAAAGAAGAACTTCATACAACGCGCTGACACAACAAGGCTTTCTCAAGGTCTCCATTTATGCTCAGAGAATCGAATGATCGGTAGCGGCACAAGAACCTTCAGCTACCTTGATCAATCTGGGTTGGTCTGAGCCATTATTCTATTCAACTCGGCTTTGAAACGCAACTCCCCCAAAAATCTTCGGCTCATCCATCAGTCAATTTCAACTACTGTAACGCAACGATCACCGGCTTCGGTACGCTACCGCGAGAGATTCGATAGCAAATCCTTCCTCAAAGCCTCAACTTGATGCAAAGCTATGGAACCTCTCTCCCTGCTGTTGTCCTCGCCGTTCAGGTATGCAAAGTCCGCGGAAAGTAAATTTCGAGATCTCGAGGGTCCTTTAAGACAGTTATCTTTTCTTCGCTACTCCTGCGTCTAAAACCTTCGTACTAATATCTGCAAAACTTGCAGGCACATCCACAGGCTTACGACGAAGCTGTCGAAGCGCATGAACGGACTAATATCACAATCGCGCCAGACAATGTTGCAGCTTTCTAGAAGACGCCTTTGAAGGGCATAATGAGGGTTGAGCATCTGAAGCTTGAATGGATAGATCTGGAGCACGTAGAACATGCGTTTGCCTTTCCTAATTACGCTTATGTGCCAAGCTTCCGTGGGTATTTGGCTACGATGGTCAACTCTTTGGAAAGTATCATCGTTGATTGCGCGCTGGATCCCGTCAGGTCCGAGGGGAATCCTCCCTTCGAAGGCGGCTTCGTGGGACTGGTATGGCGGGGAAATGCTTCAGGATGTTTATAGGAGCATGAGAATGGAGATCTTTTGCAAATGGAAATTGGCTGAATTTCTTCATCCGTAGCCTAACGGATTATAAGCACTAGCAGGAGGAGATTAATAGTGCTTCTAAAGCTAACAATGAGTTGAGATGACATTGACGGGCTGGCAACTGACACTAACACTAAGCCCATCCTGCCTTAAATATCATAGAATTCCAGAAACATTACAAGTTTAATATCGTTTCGACACAGCTCAGAATCTAAGAAGCAAAAACTCGCAAGTAACAGTTCAAATATTTAGCAGTAGACGCTATCCCATCACTTGGTTCTGGACAGCTACCAGGGTGTTGATGTTAATGTTGTTGATTTTGATTGATTTTGAATCTAATACCTTCAACCATCCTCGTCCTCAATCTCCTCCATCATAACTTCTCGCGATTGTGGCAGCAACGAGCGTCCTTCGCTGTCTCTCCCAACCTCAGCAGTCCCATTTCTTCCCTCTAAGCCTTGAGCTTTCATATATCCCGCTTTCTCCAACCTGTCAGCTTCCTCGGGCTCGACCAAGCCACCGACACCCTTAGACTTGTCCAATTTCGCCCTGACAGCAGCTGGAACAAAGCTTACAGCCTCCTTCCTCAAATCCCTCACTATAGGCTTGGCTTCATAAGTAGTCTTTGCCTCCACCACAGGCGTGTTCACAATACTCGCCCGTTCTCTATCCGAAACTCGCGCATTGTCACCCAATGGCGTATTATTGGCATTCGTGCCCCTTGCCCTCGCACCCTCGTCATTATTATTATTCCCCATCCTCTCCCTCCGCTTCTGATACCACTTATCCAGAACCTCCTTCGGAATCGGCGGGGGCGTATCCCTCGGCATAGGAATAGCCTTCACATCTTCAGGCACTTCCTCTTCACTACTCTCCCCCTCGTCCCTCCTCCGCTTCCCCAGCACACCACCGCCTCTACCGCCAAACCCTTCTCGCCCTTCCCTATCGCCTCTGGCACCAGAGCTGAATTTCGGCGCCGCATCACCCAAGGTCTCGCGCGCTCGCTTCACAGCTTTGATGTCTTTCTCCAGGCCTTCCAGTACACTCTTCTCATGCGAGGTGAGTTTTCCCCCGCCGGTCTCGATGGCGCGGAGCTCATCGAGCTGTTTTTGGAGGCGATCGGGGTTGCGCTTAGCAAGCTTCTCGTTGCGTCGGCCTTGGGCTTCTGTTTTGCCTGTAGGGAGTACTTGTTACTACAGTAGTTGCTGGGCGGGAAGAGGAGGGTAGCGTACCTTTCTTTATTGCTTTTGCCTTGTCGGCTTTACGCTGGGCTTGCGCGGGGTTGATGCTTTTTTCTTTAGGCATGACTGTATATGTAAAAAGTATACACGGTTGTACTTCTGGTCAAGATGAAGAAAGAGGTGGGTGGTTCAGAAGTTCTGCCGCTTCGTTGCAGGGGTCTGGTTCACCGCCCACAGCAGCTCTTCACTCCATCCATCACTTCCCGTCTTCCATTTGATGGCAACCAAAATACAACTTATCGTCAACAGCGAAATAAGAAGAAGCCTGATGCAATAATTTTGTATACACAATCCGGTCCCACAGGCAGGTTTAATCAATTCAAAGCTATCAAGGCTACCACCAAATCTGGAGCTTTTACAGAGTGTTTGGAGTGTAAATACCAGAGTTCTGAGATAGCGTCGGAAGATGCTCCGAGTCTTACCTCGAGTGGACCCGGACCTGCATGGCTCGTGCAACTTACGATTGCAGTCTTTCCATGTTATTTCGGACAACTTTATTTCGCCTTTTTGAACTCTTGGTGAACACGTTCACTGCTCCCGAAATATGAAATGACTATTCCGCTAGGCGAGTTGGGATATGATATCCCTTTAAACCAAAGCATATGCTATGGCACCACGTAACGTTTCAAGTCAATATCAGGTGGCGTGGGCAAGGGAGACGTTTCAGAACACTTTATATACACGCCCCACACTGATGACAGGAAGCGGGAAGATTCAGAAGATAGGATCAATTGCGGCTCAGTTAGACTGACGGGTATATCGGGGTATCAGGTCATCATAAACAGCCATCAAACAGATCCAGGGTATTAGCAGAAACATAGGCCACCGTTCAAGTACTCCTCCATTCCAATGCCATTACGTCTTCCCCACATACGATTCCCCATAAAAACAGATCAATTTGTACTCTCAAGGTCCATCGTATACGATTTGAAGTTGTTCATGCAGCTGCCACCGGAGCAGGAGCTGCGGCTGGGACTTCTTCCTTCTTTTCGACGGCAGGCTCAGCGGCAGGCGCAGGCGCAGCAGGGGTTGGGGCTACCATGAGTTAGCAAAGGCTCTCTATTGTTCGTATGCTTGGTATGCTGCAATTTATGCTTTCTGATCATAATCGCGCGACACACTATAGCAGCATAACGAACTGAAGTTGAAAGGGGTCCCGATTTTGTAGGTAAAAATATAGTAGCATACCTGGAGCCTCAGCGGCGGGAGCTTCGATCTTTGGGGCTTCAACGACTGGTTCCGTTGCGGCAACAGGCTCGGCAGGCTTGGCTTCGGCCGCAGCTAGAGAGAATACTCGTCAGACCACGATGAGATAAGCATGGACAGAGTCACACGATGACTATGGATGTTCCGGATATTCCGACTTACCAGCTGGAGTCGCCTCTGTGGAAGCAGGAGCGGGAGCAGGAGTCTCTGTAGTCGTAGCGGCAGGAGTCTCTGCGGGCGTTGGCTTCGCTTCCTCGGGCTTCTTTTCCGCGGGCTTCTTGTCCTTCTTCTTGAACAAACTCTTTAGTTTCTTCTTCAGATTGTCAAGAGCCATTGGTGCTGTGAATGAAACAAACGTTAGCAAGATTACTTGAATGTCTGCGAACACAGGGACTATCGAAGAAGTGTTGTGCAACGAAACGTCCATGAGACATGTGCCTAGTAGTGTTCCGAGGCCTGTTGGACCGGTTGTCCGATAAGAGCACTACTGAAAGAGAAGGGGATTCAGGTTGACTTACGGACACCGGGCATGATTGCGATTAAAAAGTATTGGGTTGTAAAAGGCTGGTTGAAGTTTACTGATATGGGTTCAAGCAAAGTGCAGTTGTTGTGTTATTAGAAGGGGAGGAACGGGGAATGGGGGAAACTCGATCAGCGAGATGAACCACAGTTGGATAAAAGTACTAGACTCTATTGGGTTAGCGTGATACAGGGTCAGTGATTGGAAGTAATTCCAAAAACGAACATTAATACAACCCTTTCATATCAAATCAACAGTTTCTGGAATTCTGTTCATCTTAAATTCGATTGCTTGTAGCGTTCTGTCATGCCCCTAGTCTCTTGTAATTCGCAATCCACAATACCGGTGGATCCGGTGCAGAATCACGCAAGCTTCTAAAATATCATGCGGCTGGTGCGGCAAAATAGTCATGAAGCATCTGCTATACTACCTGTACTTTGTATCCATAACCAAAGGCATCTATATTTTACCTTTTCTAAAAGCATCGATCAAGTGGACCGCTAATGCATATCGACGGCACCTAACCCACCCACCCCACACGCCAGTACCCGCTCTGAAAACGCCGCCGCAATGCTAGCGAGTACATTTATCCTTATTCTACAACCATCATAAACCCAAGCCCCTGCGGAATTTACCTTTGGTTCAACCAAGGCGCTTTTGTTGGCCCATCTGGTGCTGGTGGTGGGGGTGGCATCCCACCAGTCCTTTCACCACTCGCAAGCAACTGTCCTGCAGCACTGGTTGCCCATGGCGCTCTGGTAGGAGGAAGTCCAGTTTGGGATGGCGCTGACTGTTTCTGTGCCCAAGGAGCTGGCGTCGAGCCTTCTTCACTACCTTTTCCTTTTGAATCTGCCCACGGCGCTCTTGTTGTTTGTGATGGTCGCGACGTCGTAGAATTCATTGAAGGCGGATGACTTGTTGGCTGGCTTGCGGTATGCACCGAAGCAGAGACTGGCGGGGCTTTAGGATCTTGTTCCCAGCTGAATAGAGATCCAAAAGGGAAGTGCTGAACCACTGGAAATTTCGACAAGACTTCTGCATTGTACATCTTGATCATGCCCTAATACAATTAGCAAAGCCATCGTCAATACTACATCTTTGAAGAGATACCTTGTTTATTTTGCCCCAACCTGACCGCACACCAGAGATGTCAAAAAGAATAGGACTATGCTCCCAGAATGGGCCAGTCTTGACGTCGTTGATGAAACCGACAGCTGAGAAATACATGTTATGCTTTCTCTCTCGTTCAACAACGTTCTTCTTGGCGACATCTCCTGGATTTGGAGCGTCCGGCAAAGCACCTTCAACCGGCATTGAATCACCCTCACTGATGGCAGGACAGTACTGTGATGAGCCAAAGATGTATGGCAAGAAAGAATGATCATCAAGGCCCCAGACCCCATGAGACCCGGCAGGTTCGAGTGTATATGTAAGAATCAGACGTCGAACAACTCGCAAGTACCTGGATCCAATATTAGATATAAAGTCTCACGTATGGCGCCTAGTAATACATACGGCTCAATGACACCTAGCACCAGACTTCTCTCAAGTTCCCCATCTTGTGACTTTTCAGTTGAGAAGCCACCAAGCTTCCAAATGCAACCCAAGAATGCAAGGAAACTGAGCTCATGTCCTGTACCATAGTCAAGCCTTTGTGCACTTCCAAACCCGCCTAGCAGATAAGGAGTAAGCTCTTCCAGAACGGATGTTCCATCTGAGCTGGCACTAACATCGAGCACTGCTCGTGGAAGATGTGTCTCGAGCAGGGCTTGCACTCGCGACTCAAGAATCTCATACCATTTCCTGAAGCTGACATTGCCAAACCTTCTTGGACCCGTGTCTGGAGGGGCTTCCTCAATGATGGAATCTATTTTCTGCAGAAGTTCTCGAAGCTTTTGGACAGGCTCAGAGAGAACATCAGTTCCATCAAGCTGCCAGGTTCGAGTGCCGCCTGGCTCAGAAGATTTTCTCGGACACATAGCGATATTCAGCTGCATTATGAAAACGCCGATATCACTGTATGCCCGTGATGTAAGGAAGGCAGGCACATCGTGGCCTTCGTTGATCCTCTTTGCCGGCTTCAAGAATGTATGTGGTTGTGATGTATCTAAGACGGACAAGCTTGTAACAGCAGCGTGGCCCTGGAAATCATTATTCCGTCCTTGAGGCTTCATGGTACATACGGTGTATACAGTATGTGGTGTTGAAGATGCTGTATTGAGCCTTTGGATGCGGGGTCGGGCCGCTTGATCCCGCTTGGGCCGAGTGTTTTGTGAGGTTGGCGTGGGGATTCATAGACGACGACGACTTGAATCACAACACAGAACTCCCAATCTGCCGCAATTGGACAGGAAACCCAATTCCGCCCACAAGCAGAGCGAGACGCTCCTTGTGTTAAGGAATATATTTGAGGGTACAGACAATTTCTAAATCGGTCGTCATAACGCCACCATGACACATTCTCCTGCCAAAGCCCAGTCAGAGGAAGAAGACGTTGGTAAATGTTACGGTATTTGCTGTTGCTATTCATAAGAGCTAATTTTTGTTCCCAGAGAATGACGGAGATGAAGAGATGGCAGGGATATTAAACAGAACAACAAAGGCGACTAAAAATGTAGCAGAGGGTATTCGGCGGTTGTTATGGGTCTCTCGTAAAGCACCAGTCAGCGCAGCACCGGTCTCAAGCACTGAGAACGACGAGGACGAGGACGAAGACGAAGACGGAGATGAAGAAGATGCCGGCAACAAAAGGGACGATCCACCAGGGCTCGGGAATCTTATGGCCCTAGATGACCAAGAAGATAAAGCTGGGAGCTATCCTACTCTTTCTGTATCAGCAGAGGAAGCAGTTACTTCATTTCCTCGGGCGTCTACTCCGAGACCTCTTATGCGCGTCACATTTGGCCCCCACAATCCTGCGAAACGGAAGCGCGTTTCCGCACAGCCCGACGTCTACGAACTGCCCGTAACGGACGATGAGGCTGAAGTGGCAGAGCAAGGTCCGATCAAGAGAGTGGCTACACGATCTCAGTTCAAGTCAAAGGCTAAAGAGCCAATAGTGGCCCACAAAAAGAGCAATGATCAGCGTCCGCCAATATCCAGTCGTCAGACACGAGCTGCAAAGGCTTCAGAGTTTAGGGAGCAGGAGATAATACCAGCTACCCAGCTACCAGTGAAGGCCACCCCGAACAAAGGTAGATATCCCGCTAGCATAGACCATATCAAGTCTCCCTCTATTATAGGCAAACGCAAACGTGGAAGACCTCAGAAAGGACAGGCTCATACAGGAGACACAGGCTCCGCTAGCATCGACCATATCAAAACCCCCTCGGTAAAAGGCAAAGGCAAACCTGGACGACCTCGGAAAGCACGGGCTACTACACCAGACAATGAAGAACCAGAACCACCAGTAGCAGACATCAGCACTCCCCAATCGTCCGGGGGTGGTGTGGAAAGCTTTGCAGATGTTCTCGTGGACCCGAGCCCGGTCAAGGTATCTGCACCTCCTGCGACTAATAGCTCCCTTGCAAGCGACGATGACCAGCTGCCAGACGTGGTCAATATTGGCCAGGAACAACATCCGGTTCAGAAACCCCTTGAAGCTGTCGAAGAAGAAATCAGTACGCCGATAGCTCCGCGGAGTGAGAATACTCTTCTAGATTTCGAGTTGCTGGATCGAATGCTCGAAACGGCAAACCACGTGGGGCATACATTGCAAAAAGACACCAATGAGTGGAAACCCGTGAGGAAAGGGGTCACGCTATCCACATATCCTGGGAAGAAGATTGACCGAGCCCTTGAAAAGTTAAAATCGCTATACGAGAAACTAAGAGCTTCTATAGCTACGAAACACCTCGAGGGTATACAGGCCACAAATATCGAGGTCACGAGCCTAGTCCTTTCAATCAAAGAGCACCAATGTCCGATTATGATGGAAAGACTTGGAAATCCCGCTCCGGGTATCGAGTATGTCGACGACGTTAAAACGCGATCAGTCCTTGTTGACCTTTACTTCAATATTTTACCTAAGCTGCTGGAGTGTATTAAACTTGCAGCGCAGGTTTATGATGAGAATGGCAGTATCAACACACCTCATCTTTACGAATTTGCAGATCTTCTCGAAGTGCATTATCGTTTGGCAACGGCTGCGATCGCCCAGCCCAAAAACAGCCAACCAAGACAAAGTCAAATTCCTCCTAAGAAGACAGGCGACAGGTTTCAAATCCAACGACCCACTCAAAAGAATAATCCTTCAATGAGAGCCCTATGTCGGAAAATCAGGGGCGAATTATACTCTCGTGCAGTGGCTGAGAAGGCTGACGAATCCCTCAGGCTGGCTCCAGAACGCGAGAGAAAACGCCAAAGGCAGGAGCGGATTGACAATCAGGAGAGAATCCAGCGGCGGAACAATATCCTCAGAAAGCAACGTGAAGATATGTCGAGGCAGCAGAATGATCCAATCTGGGGCCCAGTCCTTATGAACCACATGGCCCGCGACCGAGATGCTGAAGAAGCCAAACAAGCACTTGAGAAACTTAAGAAGCCCATGGTGGGAAGAACCAGGATCCCCGAGCCCCATATGCGGGATGAAGAGAATACCCAAGACGATCCCTTCGAGGACGATCAATACGAGCAGCGAGTTTCTGTTTTCCCCAAGAACAATCAACTACAGAATGGATCACAGCCATGGTCTGACGAGCGGATGACTGACTTTATTAACTTTCTGAGAACTCATGATGGTATAGTCCTGTTTATCGAAATTCATAGATAGAGAGTGCTAACATTTCATAGAAGATGACAGGTATGAGCGGCTCGCCGAACTTTTCCAGTGCAGCATGGAGGAGATCTTTTCGTACGCCAAAGAACTCCAGGAGGCTATGGACCATGAACACGAGAAGCTCAGGTTTAATATGCCAGACGATGAGTGGACCCACACTATCTGGGTTGAACAGTACGTGGGTTGAAATCGCAGGTGAAAAGCAAATGAGCTTATTGGTGGGTGTTATGGGACTATGATTGGAGTCTGGCTTTGGCGTTTATGCCTTACATATTTTATGATACCCCAAAATCGGACAAGTCGTTTTCGAAATTATGTCTTCTTGCCATAGCCCCAGCAGCACTGCATCTAGATTTAGAGTCGATGCATGCTAATACTGAAAACGCTATCTCATGTTTTCTGTCGTGCCCTCCATTCCCGTGCCACATCTTCGTACTTGCAGAACTCAACTTCATCTCCTCTCTCTTTCAACCATGCTATCATCTGATCGATCATTCCGATGATATGAGCCATCCCTGAAGTATCGGGATGCAACACGAGGGGAAATATGAAATCACCCTTCCCAGCTGCACGTTCTTCGTCGTCGAATTCGCTGTATAGGAAGTTGAACCGCGATTTCCACATTTCCATTATACTACCTGCGCTAACATAGCCGTGCGAGTTGGGCGCAGCGGGGAGAAATTGCATTGGTGTCACTGGGGGCTGTCAGCACGAATATCTGGTGTGGGCAAGGTAGAAGTACTATCTTCCATATACCAGTTGCAAGGCAGCTCGACGAGTGTCTTATCTGTCGGTGCTGCAGGAGCAGGAAGTGGTCTCATCCACGTGGAGGCCGATAAATGAGGTGAAAAGTCTATGCTGGGTATTGGTGGTGCTTGGGGAAGGAAATATGGCTCCGAGTCATGGTGAGTCAACGAAGTGTCTGTCTTCCAATCAGTGATTGTTCGCTTCAATGGCTTTCGTCTCTAGAAGATATGACTTACCATACAGAAATCCATGTTCCTCTAGTACCTCCACGGTATGCTCTCGAATCTGATACAACGGAGCTCTCCACCCCCTCGGCTTCTTCCCCGTTAATTTAGTCGCCAACTCCACACACTTCTGAATCACTTCTTTCTCCTGTTGCTCAGTCATCTGTGCACCGCCTTCATGGGCATATCCATGGCACCCAATCTCAGCACCGCTTTCCAGAACCATTTTCGTTTGTGCAGGAAAGGTCTCCATCGAGTGGCCGGGTATGAACCACGTTACTGCCGAAGAGATTCCATGTTTCTTAAACAGCTTCAAAAGTCGTGGGACGCCGACCTGCCCGGCAAAGAACCCGGATGAGTAATCTGCCATGTTATTGCTTGTAGAAGCGCCAGTACCAAGAAATCCAGAGACAGCATCAAAGTCGACGCTTAGAAGGATCTTGATCTTGCGTTGCGGTGGCGCCAGAACTGTGAATTGTCTCAGGGATGCCGGGACAGTCAATTGAGCATTATCAACTACTGTTTCTTTCGGTCCTACCCCGACTTCTTCTTGTTTCCAAACAAGCCTACCTTCCATTCCTCCATCGACACTCAAACACTGACCCGAGATATGTCCCGCGGCTTTGTGACTTGCCAAGAAAGCCATGGCCTTCGCAACATCTTCCGGTCTAGCAATCTTTCTCAAAGGAACAGTAGCTTGAGCTTCCGCCCACATCTCCTTCGGATCATCCAATCTTCCCTCGATTAGTGGCGTATCCACCCACCCAGGAGCAACAGCGTTAATCCTCGCTCTACTGTTCAGCCTCACAATCTCATTCTTCACTGTCCGAACAAGGCCATATTGCAGACCTGCTTTTCCTGACGCATATTCAGCATGACCTGCTTGGCCGAATTTCCCGCATTCTGAGCCCGTGACGACGATGGAGAGATTTTCTAGTTCCTTTCCGGAAGCGGATTGGGTCTCTTCGGCGCTGAGGAGGAAGTGCTTGATTGTTAGAAAGGTGCCACGGATGTTGGTGGCGTAGGTTTTCTCCCACAGATCTAAGGGAAGGTGCCATATTGGATAGGAGTTTGATTCGTCGGTTATCCCGGCGTTGGCTATGAGGATGTTGATGGGGCCGTGACGGGCTCTGGCCTGTTGAATGCTAGAGCTGATGGAGTCCTCAGAAGAGATGTCTCCTGTGATTGTGAAGAGGTTTGCGGTTGGAGTGAAATTGGTGATTGGACGGAGGTCATGGGCTGTTACTTTGCACCCTTGGTCTGAAACAAATTAGATCTGAAGTCATATTACTTGGCATAACTAATGTTAACCATGGGGAGATGACATAAATCGAAACATCTCGCTCTGGTGAACCAGAAATTTTAGGGCTTCATTCACTGAACTTTCAGTGGTTTTGGCACGTCCTCAACTTTCGAGGAACAGATCATTCGATCGATATATCGACATATCCTCTTTCGATTGATTTGCACTTAACGGGACCACCTCCGGTCAAATAGTCAAAGTATATGCCCGAGTAAAAGACATACCAAGAAATTCCTTCACAACTTGACTGCCAATTCCCCCAGCAGCGCCGGTACAGAAGACGTGGAGCCCCTCAAGACCCAAGAACGACATGATTGCAAGTAAAAGTCTGTAAGACCCCGAGGCAAAGCTGCAAGAAAGAAAGCGGACAGGGTTCCGATTATGAGTACCTTTTTATTACGACTGGACCAAAGTGTTCACGCAAGTCTCCCACCCTTGTTGTCACAGGAACGTGATATGTCACATGACATCACATGATGTGACCGCCATTCACATGGCTCTATATTGGCATTACGTCATTGAGGCTATTCCCACTTCCCCTGCTATACCTATACATGTGAACAGACGGCCGAATAGACTAGTATAAGAAGAGGCTGCCTCCCACCCTCTTCTTACCTCCTTAGCTTTGTATTCTCGTATTGAAGAGCCTATTACTAGCATTCTTCCACCTCCTCGACTTCTTCTTCTGGTCATATGAGTGAGCTGTGACACTTGTCTCTTCGTGGCCCTATCAAGAACCTCCTCGCTCTATATTGAACCAGAAGGAAAACGTCCCATGTCTTATTTCCTCATTACTGTTGATGCTTCCTTCCCCATAGAATACCAAGTTCCCTTTAAGTTTTGGCGTAGACTCTCACTTCCCCTTTTCAATCCGACTTCGACGTATATCGACGTTCTTATCTAGGCATCCTCGGCAGCAAGAGCTTTATGCCAACAGCACACTTCACGGGTTTTCACAGTTAACAGAAATATTTGCAAATATGGAGTAGCCGGATACATATTATATTACGGCTCCCCGTTTGTTCTGTCAGGGGTATCTTCTTCTTTCTCTTCATCCTCGTCCAAATCCATCAATGGGAACGTCAGAATCGCTGCAATTCCACCCAGTCCTTCTAACCTCTTCCCACTTTCATGGTCACTACTCAATATCCTTGCTTCACCTCCTCCCTCTCTAACTTTGTCCACCAGAGACACCCATCGTTTCCTTGTCCCGATTTCCTGACTTCGAAATAGTGAGTTGTTGATGAGTAGTACTCCACTTGGTCCAACGGCGCCTTTCTCAACAGCTTTTTCAACTTCCATGGGTCCGTACCAAGCTCTCCCATCATCTTTTCGCAGCAATGTCATGAAGTCGTCCATGTAGCTTGTCTCTTTCGCGTACTTGGTATCCTTTAATTTCGACAGTACTGCCTGGCTCTTGAGGACCTCATTCAAGCTGTGCAAATGGCCCGAACTGGAATGAACCACCACGAAATTGCTCTTATTCGACAAAACCGCCTTATTCCCTGTCCTCGTCGCATCATCGATAATGTGTTTCTGGAACCCCGCGGCCGTGAAGCCCGGACTAGCAATTAACAACGGTCTCGGCTGCGTAATATCCACATGCCTTAAAAGCGTCTCCAGTGTAACTTGGAAGAACCTATCCATCCCCTTGTCATGATCTCCTGATCTCCCAGCTCTCTTCTTCGGAACCCCAGTTTCGACCCGCTGCTTCAAGATCGTTTGATGCTCAGTAATGAGACATATATTCGCCAGGCCCTCCTGCATCACGACCGCAGGCACCGTCCCCTCTTTATCCACCTTAACAGCCTCCCTCACAACATCCAGCGCCACCGAGTCCCAGCCGTCGCTCTTCTCGAGGGTAAACTGCCGTTGCAGCTCGAGATCGAGAGTATGAAACGCGCCATTCTTCACGAATTGATGGTCCCCCGACACACGTCCGCTGACGTGTAGTTGTCCGGCTTGTGCGTCGAATTCAACGCCTGTTACGCGGATCAAGAGGACCGTTCGCACTCGTTGCGAGGAGGTGCTGCCGGTTGCGCTTTCTTTTACGACGCGGCGGATGGCAGAGGCGTATAGGAGGTCATTCGGGGCGATAAGGTTGTAGGCGTGCCACATGTCTTCTGGTTCTTCGGGTAGGAGGGTGACGGTGCCAGAGCCGTCGCGCTCGACATTTTGCTTTAGGAGACGCATTTTCTGGTGCAAGGTGCTTGCTTCCTATCCTTTCCTATCTGGTAGAATATGCTCTCCGAGATAGATGAATTAGATCTGCAAGGTTTGTAGGTCATTGGGTCGCACGATGTTGTGTGAATAATAATATCGAATGTTGGAATCTCATGGTGGGGTGGTAATGCCTAAAATGGAAAACCTTGCGGCCGGCGCAGAATCAACAGGCCAGAACTAAAATACTCCCTTACTAAACAGGAGATTGAAGATATATAATGCCTTTATAAAGACTTTATAGCAACGATAGATTTCCCCAATTTCAAGTTCGAGAATATGACGTCAAAGGCGGGGGCGGGGTAATCCACCATTTCAAAATTCCGATATCAGATATCTGGAATATATTGGAATACAAAATGTTGTTCTCTGTATACATACACAAACCCTTGCGGATCCAACAAGTGAATACACCACCAGGCTGAAGGATTGCGCGGCATGAGATCAGCGTTAGCATCGAGAGTAAGGCTGATGCAAAATCACCTCCCAAGCAAACAATCGGCGTTCACAAGTAGTTTGTAAGATACAAATCTCGTTCATCTTCATCTGTCACTCTTGCACCTCACTTCCCTTGGCGAGATGTGTACAAAGTAAAGATGTCTCTTTCTTGCCGTAAGCCCCACCTTCCTCCTTGCCACTTCATAAACCATCGGCTTGCCTCACGAAGTTTACATCTGTTCCAACTTTATCCCCAAGCACACCAAGCCAACACCCGTTTCCTTAGTAAAACAATGGCGCCATTAAGCATCAAATCCGTGCTTCGCATGAAGTCAGGCTTCGATATCCCAGCCCTAGGCTATGGTGTAAGTCATCTGGCCCTTCCTAGACAGACAAAGCGGCACTTTATTGTCATCGAGTTTTGATGTCTTATAAATCATTGCCGCTTTTTCTGTCCACTGCTCATGCCGACTGCTTACATTATATAGGTCTACCAAACGTATGAGATTCCCAGCTCCTGTAGCCCCCTGACTGACTTCTGAAGTCCGGAAAAAGAATGTGAGGACGTCGTGTTGCAAGCCTTCAAGGCAGGCTACCGCCATGTATGACCACAATCAGCCGCTGAGTTCTTTCAATTGACACTGTCTAGGTCGACTCTGCAATTTCCTACAAGAATGAAGCCCCATGTGGAAATGCTATTCTGAAGTCGGGACTACCTCGCAAAGATATATTCTTCACCTCCAAGATCCCAACGAAGACTTTGAGCTACGACAACACCAAATCTCATATCGCCAATACTTTGAAGGTGACTCGCTTGGACTACATTGACTTGATGCTGATTCATGCTCCTTATGTAAGTCGAGTGCTCAGATAATATTATCCTACTGCGGGTGTCTGAGAAGTGGTTTACTACTCATGAGGCATCGTCAACTCTCAGATCATCCAAGGCAATGCTGACACCGAGATAATAATTACAGGGCGGTTCAGAAGACCGAAAGGGCGCTTGGAAGGCACTGGTCGAGGCCACTGAGGAGGGAAAGATTCGTAGCCTGGGAATCAGTAACTACGGTGTTCATCACCTTGATGAATTAGAGACTCATATCAAAGAGCTTGAGGAGGAGCGAGGTAAGGGAAAATGTGGCGTCATCAGCGTTGGGCAATGGGAAATGTAAGTTGCTATCGGAAATACCCAGAATCTCAAAAACATTGCTACGTAACCTAGGATAATAAATGCTGACATCTTCTCTCGTAGACACCCTTGGCTTCCACGTCCCGACATCGTCGAATGGTGTCAGAAGCGTGGTGTGGTCCTCGAGGCCTATTCGCCCTTGGTAGGTTATTTGTGATCCTTGTTGTTTCTCATCTCGGCAAGAATCAAGCATTCTCAAGCTTGTCTGTGGAACTAAGTCCAAGAAAACCCCACGGGGCCCGAGTCAATTTTGCACGCTCTTCAAATCATCTTAAGTACGTAAAGCTAACTCACCATTCTTTGTAGGTGCGTGGTGAGAGACTTGAGGACAAGCTGCTTCAACCTTTGATTAAGAAGTATGGCAAGACAGCTGCTCAGATTTTGGTGAGATGGAGCTTGCAGAGAGGCTTTGTACCGCTTCCAAAGAGTGTCACGCCCAGTAGGATAGTAGAGAACACAGACGTATATGATTTTGAGATGACAGCGGAGGACAGGAAGAGTCTAGAGACCGATGAGTACTCGCCGTGTTGCTGGGATCCTACAAAGTCAACTCTTCAAGACTAAGGGAGGTATGTAGGGTGATAGTGGTATGCCACCGGATGCAGTCTTGGGTCTGGAGGGATTAGTAATAGTCGCAGGAACCCACCTTCCAAATTAGAATACGTATGCTTTTTTGAGACTTGAAAGTGAAATCGACAGACTCGTTCATTATCAGACTTCTGGAGTAACTTTTGCTTTCTGACCTCCAGAATCTTGGACGGCTGTGTAAATATTTACCCCGCGTGGCCAATGCGTTAATTGAACCAATGAGAGGCCAACAAGCGACAACTCTCATTGACCTTCGACACCTTCTACAGCATTTTCCATCCCCACACCGCGTACACCAATCCTGCGACTTCAGTCTCGCCCAGGTGAAGCCATGGCGGCACGGCAACGTACTTTCGAGCTGGTGCCGACGACTTTAGTCAATCCCACTGGACCGAAACCACCTATGACAAGCAAGGCTGCCAAAAGGGCTTACCAGAAATCAAACCAAGGAGGAATACGAATCACTCGAGCGGAGCAACGACGGGCAGATGCGGCGGAGCTAGCGAATCAAAAGAAAGAGTATGAAAAGGAAAAGAATGCTGCGAAAGCCAAGGCTGCTCGAGAGAAGAAGGCTGCGCAGGCCCAGGCAGAAAGAGACACCAGGAAGAAGATGGGACTTCCCGAACCGAGCAAACACGTACGTTCCAGTCAGCAAAGAATATCGATATTCGTGAGGAGCGGAAGCAAGAGGAACTGGGAGGAGCTTGACGATATCACCGAAGACTCGGACGGAACCATAGATGATGGTGTGCTGGGTGGTGTATCTCCTGCGAAACGGATAGATGTCGACCAGAACTCCGATGATGAGTTTGGAGAGTTTCCTGCTCTATCAGAAACCGATATTTTCGAGAGCCTTAACAGCTCTGCAATTTCAATAAAGGAGGAAAATATTTTTTCGAAACCTTCATCTCCAAAAGGACCTAGACCGTTGGCTCCCAACTTTCGAAAACCCTCCTTATTGAAACCAGTCACATCAGAGGAGAATACTAGAGCTACAGTGGCTACGAAGCAGAGTACAGATATTTCAAAAACTGCCCCCTTACAAAAGGAGCCATCGGATACCGATTTTGGAGAATTCCCTTCTTTATCACAGTGTGATAGCCTCGAACGAAACCTTGACTCTGCGACTCCACCTATCAAAGCAGATCCAGATATTTCGAAAGACAATACCACGAATCTTGAAACTCGGCGCCAATTGCCGACTGAGATTACGTCGCAAGCTGTGCCTATATTGGCGTTAAGTGAAGAATTTCATGGTGTCACTTCTCAGGAGCTTGCAGATATGGCAGCTAGCCCCCAGCTAACGTCAAAAGCAGCGGATGCAAGTTCCAAGTCTGCCCAAAAGCTTTCAACACCAGTGCCTTCAAATTCACCTACAACATGTGGACTAGCTAGGCATCAAAACTTAACCAACCAGCCAAGTTCTGAAAAGACATTGGAAAAACAAGGAGGGAAAACACCAGCCAGAGTAGCGTCTTCACACAGGCAGCCCTTGAAAGAATGCCCGGTCAATATGCCACCTCCCTCAAGGCCCTTGAAAGCTAAAAAGGCCATATCATTTGCACCTTCCCCCAACAGAGAACGGCTGACCATTCAACCTGGTGCCAAGAAACATCCTACAACACCTTTCAATATGCCACCATCAGCGACGCAAGCATTCTTGGAGAATAACATCGATAGCTTCTACCCAAGTCCAAGTCAACAAATACGTGAAATTCTCGAAGACATTGATGATATACCCTCGAACACGCAAGTTTCCAGGGAAATAAGTCCCAGCAAACCAGCCCCTGATGATGCGATTCTCGACATGTTCTCCACGCAAGATATTAGCCTTTCGGCAGAGGATTTGGAGGAACTTACAACGCCTAGTCGAACTCCTCCAAAACGAGAAGAGATGACATTAGCTCCGTTTCCCGAACCTCCTCGAGAGGAACGACGGTTCTTTCAAGAAAAGGAGGACGATCTGCTACACGCTGCGATTCACGAAAGCAAGATGCTCGCAGCAGCTGCCCAGACGGTAGAGAAGGAAAAACCTCCTAGGAGGACAAAGATGTTTGAAGAAAAAGAGGAGGATTTGCTACATGCTGCGCTTCATGAAAGCAAGATCCTCGCAGCAGCTTCCAAGATCATAAAGAAGGAAACCCCTTCTAGCAGGGCAAAGAGGACTTTGTCGCGTGTCAAGTCAAATACGTCTGATTATGGCGATGAGTTTGCTGGATGCTCCCAGGAATTACTCGCATTTCCTTGAGAAGCTCGGCAAGGTTATCCTTACATCCAAGTCGAGACCGGTGGGAGCAACACCCTACGAATTACGACTGCACGACACATATAACCTGATCGTGGTAGGACCTTCGTCCGTTCATTGCTCCAATTGTCGGAGATCTCAAATTGGGGTCGGCATGCAATCATCCGAGGCGGTCAATAGCTTGCATTCATTGGAGTAGAGGCACTTAAGTACTGGGTTGGATGAAAACTAAGTGCATGTATATATCCGTTGGGGGGCAGGCTTAAGCACTTTTTTATCGTTGGCGTACAGGTTTATATGCGGGGATTGGATGGAAAATAAGATACCCACATTATTTTTAGGATGGAAGGATTGAAGACATGGTCTTTATGTAGATGTATATGCATATGGATGGGCCTTAATTGACTTGTCTGGCACTCTACTCCTTCCCATTATACTACCTGAGTGGTTGTGGTTGTTCTTTCCCTATGCTTAATCAAAAGACACAGATGAAGACTGGCAACCACCAACGACTACCCCAGTCGAAAAGCGGATCTACCTCTGTAATTCGACCCGATATTCACTTCTATCTCCTAATGTGCTTCAAGCCATAAAGAACAAGAAATTCTCGCCGTTTGATTTTTTTCTTAAGACATCTAGTCGAGATAACTCCAACCTGCTCCCTCGTGAGTATCGGAACTTCTGCTATATATGATTACACCAAGGGATCATCCGAGATCGCAGAATGTACCTGCCGTGGGAGTTCAGCATTACGAGAAAGTACAACGCAAAGTTCAACAATCACTACTACAGCAGAACGAGGCAAGCGTGATGCAATAACAAGAAAACTATTTTCGCTTTTCAAGATAAGATGTCGCTTTTGTAGTAGAAAAAGAACGTCTATGAAAAGGGTATCAATATATCCAACAACACAATAAAAAATAAACAGCCCGCTTTTGTTGTCATAAATCATCAGTTCAGATGGTTATCATACATCGTCAAGCATAAGAATATGTAGTATCCGCAAGACAAAACGATACTGGTCGTCTTCCTTGCCAAGGACTTTTACGCGACAATAAGCTGTGATCAACATGTTAGTCCAGATCCTACAGTGCTTCAGGTCAAGAGCTTACCTCAATGAGCTTGTCTGTAAGAACAGTGCACTGCCTTTCATGCTTGTTCTCGCTGTGGAATGTAGCGGAGCCCCATAGGCCACTGAAACCGATGCCATCGAGGACGTCTTCCAGCATTTCTGCAGTATCCATTGCGTCTGAAAATCTGGGGTTGGATGTCATTGTCCGCATTAACTGGTGCGCAGATTCGAGAGTGGCCGGATTCTGGCATGACATGAGGACTTCGTCTAAAATGCGAATGACAGGCGCACATCTACAATCTTAGCACTGGTTCTTTCGAGGGCACATGGAGGATATGACTTACAAATGAAGCACTATATTAGGTCGCTTGAGAGCGATCCTGTTGATCCACGCCAAGCCACGATTCTGGATCGAATCTTCGAGGTAACGGAAATCTACGATTGAAATGACCAGGCTCAGCAGAAGTTCCTTATCCTTGATCGATACGTCCTCGATCATACGAAAAATCTCATCAGATGTCACTTTCTCCGCTAGAGGTGCCAAGTCAGAGCCCCAGTGATTGTTCATGATATCATAAGGAGTCATGGCTCTACCGACAAGAATTCCTAAATAAGGCACGCAGGTGAGGTCCTGAGGAAATCCTATTCCAGATGGGGTACTGTTATCTGCGACGTCAAGGAAGGTGGTTAAGACACGAATAGTTGTAGCTCTTGTGACCGTTTCGGTGAGACCTTTCACCAAACATGCCAGAACAGCGAAGTGGAAGTTTTCAAAGTTCAAGTGAATTCCGTAAATCTCGTCAAGTTGTAAAGCCGCATCTTCGAGAGGCAGTCGGCCTTGCAATAGTGTTGTAATCATTTGGCCATCTTTGAACTCGCCGGACTTTGCTAGATTGCTCACAACTGCGTCCAGAAATAAAGCAGTACAGTTGAAAAGCGGAAGCGGAACGAGTCTAACAAGCGATAGCGCAAGCCAGAACAGTTGCATGCCATATCGAGAAGCTGGGGGTAATTTGTCCATCAATTTGGTAAGGGATGTGACAATTGCAATGAGCATCTCACTGTCTCCCTCGTCCATGAAACGAGTCATGCTGGTCCTTAAAGCAACAAGGACTTGGTAGAGAAGATCGTCATCCACGTCCTCTCGAGCTAGGCACCCCATGACGGCGAAGGCACGAGGTTGGATTGCGGGATTACTTTGAAAAGCAGTGCTAGCGACCAAACTCATCCACCTGGAGCGCCATGCATTGGACATGTCGACAGTAGTTGCGGCAACAGTACTGACTTCTGATAGTAGAATGGCCAGGGATTCTGTAGCATTCAATGCTAGAATGCCGGAGTCTTGAGAAGACGAGATTGAGGCGCCCTCTCGAGTAGACAAGTTGAATAATGAATCATTTTGCGGCTCGGAGAGTGTTAAGAATAGAACTTTTAACCTCGCATGCTTACTTTCTTCGAGAGGAAACGTCGTGCAGATAGCATGAATGGTATTAACAAGCAATCGGTGGACCATGAGCCTGACATCTGCTGAGCCAGTGTTGGCAAGCATAGTGACGAGATGAAAGAGTTCTGGCAAGTATAGCTGAGACTGAATTCTGCTATCAAATGAAGCCGAGAGGCACAGTCGAAGCAGTACACAAATCTCGCCCCATACAGTGTTGTCCGGCAGGTGCCTGCTCGGACGTAGAGAAGTCCTATTGAGCGCCTTCCGGAGACGTGAAAGTAGCTTGCCTCGAATGGTAATGGTCCCAAAGGAAGCGACGATGGAGCCCAAAATTTCGGTTCGCTCGTCATCGAGGCCGAATCCAAGAACGGCTTTGGAAACCTCTTCCAGGAATATGTCGGTATAAATCTCGTCACGACAGATGACCGGCCAAACACTTTGCTCAAGGGTTGTGCTGAGAACGACATCGGATATGGCGACTTCGATGAGCTTTCTGAAGATTGCGGCAACTTTCTCTCTGGCTTTGTCACTATCAGCATCGGTTGGAATCAAACTCGTGCGAAGCCCCGGTAACCACGGAGCCATGTATGCAAGACTCAGTGGGCGTTGTGAATACGGAAAGCTTTCCCATCCTACAAAAAACTCGTTGAGAAAGTCCGCTGTGAGCTGTGGCTCAGACAGTGCAAGTTGCTGACTTATGTCGACGATGAAACGGGAGGGATGCAATGGAACACAAAGTTCTATCCAAGTCAGCTTTCAGTACCAGAATTATAATGAATAGTTTACACACCCTTTGCACTCAAAAACTTCGAATCGGTCGCAAATTTGAATGCCCGGCAAAGTGCACAAAGTAGGTTGTAAGAAGCTAGCCGAAGAACTTGATCGGTGCTCGCCATGTTGGTCA
Source organism: Lachnellula occidentalis (assembly GCA_007821535.1). Classification (NCBI taxonomy): domain Eukaryota; kingdom Fungi; phylum Ascomycota; class Leotiomycetes; order Helotiales; family Lachnaceae; genus Lachnellula; species Lachnellula occidentalis. The sequence goes on along the minus strand of QGMI01000003.1, from coordinate 137,039 downwards.
AGGCAATATTTAGAAGAGTTCCAGGTACATCTTGTGGTCGAACAAGCCTTTCAAAAGACTTGAGCGTCCTCAATTCTTTGCCATATTTGGCTTTCGCCCCACGAATCGCTTGAAGGATGTCTACTTTTCTTGGACTCGTGAAGTACATCACGATCCTGCCGTTTTCCGTACGTAGACCAAAAGCTGTATCATCTTCGGTCTGTATCGAGGTCGGAGCTTCGTCTACTTCAGAGAGACGAAAAATATCATTGACGGTAGCGTTCATCCTCAAGCCAGGAACGACCTCCTGTTTCTTAGTAGAAGTGACCTGGATGAATTGGCTCCCAACTTTAATCACAACTTCAACTTTACCCTTTGTTTTGGACAGCCTGGTAATTGGCTGAAATACAAATCTGGTGTCTGTTACAACGCTGATTGTTTCCTTTGGCAAATGCAATTGACTGAGATGGAAGTGGGCTTGTAAGTCTTGGAGGCTCCCAATCATATAGTAGTCTACTCTCGTCGGATGGAAAGCACTGATCTCGCTCTTTGCTGCTAGTCGTAAGATGCGCCGAAAGCATTTACTAGTTAATCAGGTTAGCGTCTATAGTAATCTCATCCAGCCTAAGAAAACTTACCGGAATGCACTGTTCATATTGTACACAAAGACTTTTTGTAGCTGCCTCGATAGCTCAGAAGGCGTCAAGAGATCTAGCTTTCGGAATAATGTATCTTGAGGTTCGTTTTGACCGCTGTAACATGTTGCATCTATAAGTATACCAAACGGCCGGTGCCACATGCGGCTCGCAATCTTTACAAATCAATGAATGCTCAGGGTTAGTAAAGGCGTAGGAGCAACGTACTTTCAAATAGCCGAACAAAAGTAGCTCGTAGTCCACAGCCTCGGTATCAATATTTCGAAGTATAATACAAATCATCGGGAGACCATCCTACATCAGCATTAGGAATAAACGCGCAAAAATGAATGCCCAATTTAGCTTACCTTACTTTCCCCGCCGTCGTATATTGCCCGGGTGGAAGCCAGGGAGTCTGTATTCCTACCAGCGTTTCGGAGCATGAAGTGTTGGAAGCGAGAGTATAACGGTGGACTGTTTTGTGAGGTTGCAGGCCTGTTCCATGACACATCCATGGGAGGAGGACCCAAGTTTGAAATTAGCTTCCGAAGCGAATCCAGTATAGGAATTTGACCTGTGCCAATGTCTAGAGTTGTAATAAATGCCCCCTTCCTCTCGTGAAGAACTATCTTCTGCCGCACATGATCCCAATGATCGTACAAGAATCTATGAAGCGCAACACAGGAACCAAAATCAAAAGACTCTGAGTCCATGCCAGGATCTACAACATCTGGAGGTACCTGCTTTGGTTAGATATCAAATCTGACTGAAAGGGCTGGCGGCAACGAACAGATATCTCTCGTAGAAATGTGGTGACACGGTATATGTTTTGGGTTAAAAAGTCATTTAAAGGGAACATATACGGCTCCTTTGCTCCGAACAAAACGTTGTTAGCCAAATTCTGTACAACTTTGGCTATGAGTAAGAGCCCGCGCCGCATCTCTTTTGAAGGTGGCGAGCTGATCAAGCCCTCTACATCGGGAGCAACGATGGCTGGACAAAAGAATCGTAGGAAGATGAAGGCTCCCACTGCGGTGAACTTTGCTTCTGGAAACCTCTTCATGACTGCACTGGATATCTGTGACTTGTGTCAGTACGTTGCGGGTCATTGTTGTCCATATAACTTACGATGCTGCAGATTCTCCTGAACGATACCGGAATATGGACTGCGGAATTGCAGATGTCGTCAATAAAGACCTTAGTAACAACACGAAGCTGAAGCGCGTTCTTTTGTAGCTCCTCAACAGAAGCTGTTCGAGCAGGATCGAGTTCCAGGTCGAGATCTTTGGATGTATGAACAAGCCGTTCAAGCACCTTCTGCAGTGTTGCTTTAAGGTAGGCTGCGCCCTTCCACTTAGCATAGACAGACAACATTTTCGTAGCCACACAATTTCTCCGGAGAAGTTCGGCTTCGCTTTCTAGAAACTTGTCAGCCAAATGATATTTGACATGAATCGGAGAGCGGTACCGGTTTCATCGACCTCATGCTCGATAAGTGCTTCGAGTAACACAAAGCCGAGGCCCCTCGAGTCGAATATATTGAGCAAAGAGATTGTCATCTCATCGACCTCGGTACTGGGGCATGCATCGCAAAGAGCAATCGTCAAATCCATATCATTGAGGAGCAACTGAAATCATTAGTGGACACGGAGAATTTGCTTCGGTGGTACTCACCTCAAGAAGCTCGTCATATTTCTCATTCACGGCCACATCGGACAAATTGTTGAACTCGGCACCTTGAACCAGGATATTGCAAAGTACCTTGACAAAAGCTGTCCTAATATCAAGATCTTCATGGTAGCCAATGCCCAGGGAATGTTTCAGGCCAACATCGATGTTCGCACTCAAAAGGTTGGAAAGAGCAGTGATGGCAAGTTCGGGAGTAGTCATGGCATCGTCGTTGACAGTGTTTACTAACCGTACTCCATTCCGTCCGAAATCTGTGGTTTCATAGTTCAACAAGGAGAGAAAACGATTAAAGTACGTGTGAAACATTTGTGACTTTAGATCGCTCGTATCCGCATCGGTTTGGCCCTCAGCCGGTTGCAGAGGCAATCGATAGGTCAAGTCTGCTAAAGCTTTGAGACACGCCCGGTCGAGGTCTTTCTGAAGTCGAAAAACCTCATCGGCTCTAGCCCCAGCGGAATGAATAGCATCATTGGGCGTACCAGGGCGAGCTATCCAGCTAAAGACTATTTCCAGTAGCTGATTCCGGATACGCACATCGTGCCTTAGATTTAGAAGTTCCTTCTTCTGTGTGACTGTCTCGCACAGTTGACATATTTTGATCTTGACCCGTAGGATGCTCGCATTTTCCATTACCTCATCCAAGAATTTGGCGAAATTGAGCGTGAGTGCCCCAACGTCAATAGACAAAGAAGCACCAACATCCGCAGGTCCGCCTAGTTTGTCCACGGTGCTTTTAAGCAAAGCAGAGGCCTGCTCAGCAAATATGACGCGTGACTCGATAGAGAGCGACGTATTGGTCCGTGGGCTGTCAAACAACACTTCAAGCTCCATTTCGAGAGTCTCAAATAAGGGCAAGTACAGTGCCGACGCCAGTTCAGTGGAAAGTGTTTCCCTTGTTGCTTCTCGTATCCTTACATTGTTGCTGGCGAGCAGTTGAACACTTTGTTTCAAGTATGTGGTCAAGAGTGTATCATCGGAGTTTTCCGGCGAGACTCTGTCAATCCATCGAAAACCAGCCAGGTGAGAGTCCTCCGGTACCGGGGTCCGGTTTGAGACGCATATTCCTCCAACAGATGCAAGGAACCCGGAATAGTTACGCCACATTACAAGAGTCTTCTCTTCAGTGGGCTCCGTGGAGCGGGAGAATATTTGTTTTGACAATTTCAACCAGGCATCGAAAACGGTCTCCCATGCGGAGATAATGCTAACTGAGGGATACTGCAGTTGTCTTAGAAACCCCCGGGCTCGTTTTTGAAAAGCAACTAAGCCAGTAAACCGAAATTCCCTCGACGATATCTCTAAGCATATCTCAAAATTTCGTATAGTAGGCGTCAGTGTTTTGGCCGATGATTCTTTTACTAGCAACGCCTCTTCACAGAATAGACTCATGCATCTGGTGACTAGCTGGCAAGTTGCAAGATCAGTCGAGCAGAGGGCTACCATCATTACAGTTCCTATCTTTTGACAAGCCGTTACCCTTTCAGGGCAGTCTTCGTCCAAGTCAGCCAATTCCTGAAAGCGATGTTAGCTTCTAATTGCTACTTCCCAATTTCATGATTCACGATTGGAGTTGGGGTAGGGGTAAAATAGGCAAAGTAGGAGTTGACGACAAACCTTGAAGTCTTTTAGGAGGACTAGCCGCGACTCCAGATAATCATGAATAAAGTTGAGTGCAGAATGGTTATCATCGTCATTGTTAAGGGGCTTTCCACAAACGGCTACAAGAAGAAGAGATCTATGCAGCGTGTTAGTTGAAACTCCTATATACGGCAAGATTTCCCGGAAAATAATGTCATCTTCAGCGCACCAATATCGGCCTGAGAGAAAAAGAAAATCCGGGCTCCACCTATGAGACAGGAGACTGCAGGGGTTACAAGACGATGGCAAGCAACCAACCCTTATTGCAATGCAACAAAGGGTTGAATCAAAAATATTGTCATATAATGGATTACTTTGAAACAACACCAGGGACTTACGTTGATTTCCAGAAGGAACGCCTATAAGTGTGCATATCAAAATTGTAACTTTGAAGTTCAGTGACACGAGGGCCATTGATGAGAAGCTTGCGAGTAACTGTGCATGCCATTTTTCGGATACGATCGTCGTCTGAGACCAGGTAAAAGACGAAACTGTCTAAGATCTCATCGACGTAGCGATACCAGTCAGGAGTACCAGGTGGAGTATCGGCGCGGAGAGTAAGAGGCGATGCTTCTAAAAATGTTAAAATGCTAAGAGTGAGTTCTGAAGTCGCGCTCTCAAGTGGTTTGAGGAGGGCGTATTGCTCAACGGGATAGGAGTCCCGGGGTCTTGCAGATGGACGCTTGAGCACATTAGCATCATAATTAAACATGTACCAGACAACATACTATCAGGTGTGCCCGCATGAATTCTGCAACCTTCGAAAACAATCGCTGGTATTCCTGGGCATTTGGTTGCCTTGCGAAATGGGTACAGGCAGCCATCGCGGAGAGTTTGAAATTATGAGGTGAATTGGAAGAAAGACAAAGAGGTGCAAGACTGTCGACACATTGCTCGAAATTGATATGTGTTAGACTGACGAAGGCAGCAGTCATAAGAGTGTTGTTAATGTGTGGTGAGCCCATGTCGGCAGTAGTTTTCCTAAATACGGCCTCTCGAACTTCTTCCTGGATATCTAAAGCGTAGCTCAGAATGGCTGCATCGCTATCTGGATCGAAATGCCGCGCAGCTCTCAAGACGGCTGTCATGCAAGAGACAGGTGTCTCGTTCCTGTTTCTTAGGGCTTTCCTGAGCATTTCGAGGAAAGACACTTTCTTAGATATACTACTACTCTTCACATCTCGCATGTTGCTTGCCACTTCAAACACATCAGGGAGTAATACAATGAGTGATGTTTGAAAAGGATAAAGAAGGGCCTTGTTTTTCCCCCCATCGAACATCGTGTTCGTCATGTCGAAAAGTGTTTCCGCTCCTGTACTGGGTCAGCATACAAATCTCATGATAATTTAAGGACGGCAGTAACGAGGGACGGGTAGTCCACAGCAGTATTGTTGAGGTTTAGCAGAAAAATACTCCTGGGGCAAATCATGAAACTGTGCGCTCTTCAACGGCATATTTTCCCCACGTGTATATCAAATCATCGTAGTGACCAATGAGAAGTTATGCATACCGCCATCTAGTCTTTGATGCAAAGAATGAAGATCTATGAATTCATCAGGATTCCTCTCCAGCCACCTGATGATTAGCAACGGAACCACGATCGCCACTGTTGCTTGGAAAGATTTGCGCAAGTGCAAAAAAGTGCCGCATAACTCTTGAATAACAATACCCAACTTGTGACTATCGACCCAGAATGTGGAAATGAATTTAAATGTGATTAGTGCACTTCTGTCATTCTCAGCCGCAAAGGTGGTTTGCACCGCGTTCCCAGCAGTTGGACGAGCAGCATGCAGTAGGCTATGTTTGAGATACTCGAGGACTCGGGGCCAATTAGAGGAGGATACATATTCTATGATCCTTCTGGCATGCGCATCGATAGCATCAGTCTTGTCAAAAAGTAGCTCAGAAGCCTCAGTGTCACCAAGATGCCCGTTTGTAGAAGGAGCATTGTCCTGTCCGAAATAGATTTCTGGAACCCAGCCGAAGTCTTCGTCCAAGATATTACTTGTTGGAAGCACAAAATCTTCGGGGATGGGATTTGAAAATACCTTCACGACATCTAACAACCTTTTGACTATACCATCCGGCAAAGGCCCCGGTGGTTTACTCCGAGCCAGCAGGGCATGTCGGGATACCCCTCTTCTTTGGCCATGCCATCTCGGCGGGCTAGAATGCTTGGAGCTCTCCTCTGAATCAGATCGCTCCGAGTCAGAACTCTGGCTATCATCTCCTTTAGATGCACCTGGACTTGTATTCACACCAATCCAGTGCGTTGAGCATGACTCTGCCAGAAGCTCAAGTATATACAACTCTGAATGGAGGACGTGGATCGGGTGGGCGTGTACTCCTTTGTACGACTTGGAGAGGTTCTCTAGTAGGCGCACGAGGGTATTTACTACATCTCCAATGCAAGAAACACTGACACCGACAAGAGTCGACCGGGTAAGGACAACGACTTCATCGTATGCAAAATCGCCCGAAGTGGATCCGGTTCGATGTGGCAGCTGTGGGAGAAAAGGTGCAATCAGCAGAGAACAAACGCGGGCTATAAGTGTTCAACGTGGACTGAAGGATAACATACCCTCGTTGTCAGCCGGTCTACAAGTGTAACCACTAGATTCAAGTCCCCATTCATGACTGGAAACTAGATCTGCCCGTTATGGCAACCCAATCAACAGATCCAGCCAGGCATGTGCCTTTGGCTACAAACATGTATATTCCCTGTCGACTGAGGATAGCGTAATGGCGTTGGTTCGGCTTGGACCTCGAACATAGCCCGGGTTAAACAGGAGTAGAACTGTTGCAGTGCTTGGGGTGAAGATCGGAAGGGTTGGATGGTATGGTATAGAGACGGTGGAGGTGGTGTCGTGGTTGCGGGAGTCTTATTAAGATGGGAGGTCGAAGTGCGCAGAGCCCCACGTACTGTACGACCTGCCGTTACATGCATTGGCGATCCCTCCATTACCTCCGCACACCTGAGGTACCTCCGCTTCACCACGTGAACGACAAGTAACTCAAGCAATTGAAGCAAAGTCTCAGGCATGGTTTATGCGAGATATACTTGCGTTTGTTGATTAATTCATATTGACTAGTATAACATATAGCGATGCTGTCAAGTCATATAGTGATTTAAGGCCTTGCCTATGGAAGACCCACTAATCTTCAACTCGGGTTGATATTTTCCTTACTTTAGATAGAGAGGGCTCCACAGGTTTAAAATGTGCCGTGAGACATTAAATAACTTTTGTTAATAGTTTTCCTGTCTACTTTAACGCAATGCTTCTTCAAGTAGCAACCTTTTGTGGGGAAGACCGTAAATATTATAGGAGTTAAGCTTATGTCCGAGCTCCGTCACAAGGAACTGTTTTTGCAATGTTTCAATATTTTTTAGATATTGTGGGTTTTCAGACTATTCTACATGGACGTGAAAACAAATGATACGGAGGTTGAGCTATAATAGCATATGATCCTCTCTACAAAAGGCCCGATTTTGGATGAGCTTAAGCTTACTAGAAAGGGTGTCATTCAATGTCGTCCGCGCCATGAATCATTCCGGTGAGAGCCTCCCCCTCGATACGAATCACCTCCTCGATATGATTCTCCTCTGCCTCTATAGATAGTATTGCCGCCGCCCCTACCTCCACCTCTCCACGAATCGCTCTCATTGGGTCTCGAATAACCAGGCGGTCCACGGTCAGCTCCTTGTCCACCACGGCCGCCATATCCAGGAGGTTGACCATACGATCCATAGTTTCCGGGAGGTGGTGGTGGTGGTCCCCCAAACCTAGCAGCTAGCCCTGGAGGAGGAGGTTGCCATCCAGTGCCAGGTGGGGGTGGAGGCTGGTAATTGTTGTTGCCATTGTAGCTGTTTCGAGAGCCGTGTGGCTGTTGATGATTGGGAGCAGCAAAATTGAAGGAACCGCGGCCTCGCCCTCCCCCATTGAGGGGGGCACCACCATGGTTACGACCTGATTTGGCCGCACGCCCTTTGGTCTGTTCAATGTCGCCTTGATTCAACGCAGCAGGAGGGAATTCCACTCCACGTAATAGCATTGATTTATGGAGGAACTTGGACTTTGGCATTTCATAATGAACACTAGAGCAAATTGTCAGAACCAACGGACAATTATTTTGGGAATAGAGCTACATACCTGATAGATCGGTCAGCGTCCAGACTTGGCATTGCGTCAGTATTCAATTGGAATGCCAACGAGCCGTGGGGAAGATAAGACTCGTTCTTTTCGACCTTTCCTGTGAGACCCTCGGTGACTCTTGGATTCAACTTGAATTCTGAGGCTTCCTGCTTCTTGGAATAAAAGTTATCGGCGACGTCGGCGTAGAGAGCTTCGTGAGCTTCCGCAAAGAGGAGTGCATCTTTGCCGACAGTATTTCGTGCTGCCATTTCCGGAGGCATCAATGGATATCTTTTTGCCATGGCGCTCAACAGTCGGTTCGAGTCGATGAATGGTAAGAGAGCAACACCTTGCCAAGCGAACTTCTTACCATTAAGATCAACCACAAAATCTTCTGGATAGAAGTCAATGATCTCACTTTCGGGTTCAGTCATCAGGTCATGGAACAGTTCTGGGATAGCCTGTCTCGAAGCTGCGGGCAAAACACCCATGAGTTGTTCGAATGGTCTGAATATGTTGCCCTTTTCAAAGCTGATCTTCATGTCTTTGATGTCGACAAAATCTGCAGCGAATGGCGCATAATGATAAGGGTAATACCAGTCCCAGGAAGGGCAGCCCTGAAAGTAGTAAAGTAAGACCCATGCGAGTCCTTCCACATACGCTCTGGCGACCTCGTGTCGAAACTCGAAATTGCTTGGCTCAACACCGAACTTTTGCTCATAGTATCGGTCAGCATACCCCTCATCCCATAATCGAACGGAGTCAGGAGGAGGCTCATCACTGGGTGTCTGAGGCGTCGCAGGTTGTGGTGTATTTCGACCCGGTGTACTGCTATCATCGTCCTCTAGCAATTCGGCCTTTCGCTTTCCCAAAGCTGATCCTGGCGACTCCTCTAAGCCTCCAACAGACGCATCCGCAACATCGCCTTCGTTTGATGAACCACTAAGTTGGCCTTTCAGAGCTGCCGCAGCACTCTTGTTGGCCAGGTTCGCCTTGTAAATTGCTCCTCGATTAACAACCATGTCGTGAGTCATGGCTTTGGCATCTTTGGCTACCTCACCATGACCCGGAGCAAACAGTGGAAGGCCAACAGGAGCCTGATCTTTAAAGGGCCGCCCGTTCTGTCCACCATTGGATGGCGCGTCTTGGAAACCACCACGGCCGCCACGACCGCCTCGGCCACCCCCATTACGACGTTCTTGCTCCAGCTTACGTCGTTTTTGGCCAGCGGCTCTCCTATCTTCTGTCTCTTTTCTTCTGCGAAATATGCCGTCTTCTTGTTTGGCCAATCCCGCAAGAATGAATTGAGCTCTTTCAAGATCAACATGGCCGTCCTTGGTAAGATACCCGCCCATGTGTGGAATATTGTCACGCCAAATTGCAATTAAGGTGTCAATTCCATTTTCCCGAATCTCAAGACTAGGGAGATGAGGCAAGAAATCATTTCCAACAAAGAAACACATGAAAACCCAATCATCTAGAGCTCTTTCTAGGTCGAATCTGAAAGGTTGATCTGGAACATACATTTCGGCTGCCAAGTATTCTCGAAGAACAGAGACGTGGAGCCAGATGAAGGGTTTGAGCGGAGGGGCGCTATCCTTCTCATCATGCTCTCCATCCTTTACCTTGGCTTGACCAGTACACTCTCTGGCTTCGTGACCAGCCTGGCCACACATGCGGCAGGTGCGAGGTTTGGAGTCTTGCGCGAAAACATCTTCTCGAAGGACGCGAAAATGAGGCTCATGAGTTGCTAAACCCAACATGATCAAGTCGGCATCTAAGCCATAGATGACGTGTCTTGTGTTGGGATTGTGTTCTGGAGAGGATCTTTGAGATCGAATGAACTCCATAATCTTATGTTCACCTTCTCCTGGGACGGTTGAGTCAGAAATGATAACTTTCACCTTTGCCCATGCGGGGTCGCTATTGAGTTTGTAGGCAATCCAATATCTTAAGCTAGCAGCTAGGGTATCCATAAAAGGAGTACCTGGTGTGATTTCGTTGCTGTCGAAAGCCTTCTTGATCTCTTCCTCTTCGATGCGGCCGCCTTGCGACTTTAACATCTTGGCGAGCTCGACTTTGTCTTGTGCTTTTTCCTGGGCCTCTTGCGCAGAACGGAAGCGGCGAGAGCGCTGCTGATTCATCTTGGCGCGCGGAGCAACACCATCAATAGCAATCATCAACAACTTCCTTGGGCGAACCATATTGACGACTCGATCCGTGTATTTGAAGATGGCCAACATCATTTCTTCCTCGTCTTTGGGGGCAGGTCCGTCTTCCGGATGCGAACATGGATGAACAATGCCATTCATGTCAAGGTATAGGTTATCGAACTCTTCTCCATTGGGGTTTGATCCTCTGATGTCGACAGGAATTTGCTGTCCGTCGATTTCGCGCGGTTGTTCTTCAATGACTGGAGCGCGACGTCAATAATCAGAAGAGAACGAAGACAATTACAAACTTACCTCCGGAGACGATCTTAGGATACTTCTGGCTCAGCCAGCGGAAGAGAGCTGGAACACCCATATTGGCTGTCGATGAGGTTGAGCGCTGCGAGAATCCGAGGTCGTATGCAGCGTAGCCAGGCAGGGCAAGGCGGCCGAGTCTTTGCAGAGAGTGGACTGAAAGAATGCGAACACGTTGTTATCAAGCGTATAGGGTTCTCATACACCTGCGATCATGGGTTAGATATTTTGCTCCTTTGTGGCGACGAGGGAGGAGGAGGTTCTTTGTCGAAGATTCAAAAGGAAGGGTTCTCGTTACGGTTCTTGTACCTCCCTGCATTTCCATGTCCGCAACGATCTAGGCTAGGTTTGCGCCTAGCTAGTAGCTAGGTATCGACTCTGTTTTTGGCCTAGTCCATCGGGGTGCGGCCGCACCTTTCTCCGAAAGTCTGGGGGCCAGAAAGTCAGTCAATAGGACATTTTGGCGTTCACATTAGTTTAATCCATCAATTGCAATCGCATTTCGAATCGCAAACATGAAGCACCCACATTTGTTCTGGACTCGAACCTCATAATATTCGATGGCAAATACCCGGGCCTCTAGAATACACGCGAAGCAATGTTCAATATCGCAAGCGCTCCAGCGAAACAGAGCGTTGGGGAGACCATATCCACGCTGAGCTCGCGCTTGGCCAGCTCCACGCTCCTCGAAGACAGGCGCGCAGCTATACTCGGGCTTCGAAGCTTTGCGAAAGACTACCCTGCGAGTGTGGCCAGTGATTCCCTACGGGAATTAATTGCCAGCCTCAGCAAAGATGGAGAAGGTTGGTGCTTTGTGATACCCTTTGGGAACACAACTCCAAAGCTTCTCAGAGGATCCTTTTAAAGGATCCCTTATGCTGATTGTCCTTTAAATAGATGTCGACACTGTCAAAGTGGTCCTAGAGACACTGATAATGCTCTTCAACCCTAATGAGAATAGCCCCGAGGCCTCGGAAGAGATTACTTTATGGATAGCGGACGAGTTTACACAACGGCAAGACAACATCACTCTCCTACTAGACTTCCTAGACACGAACGATTTCTACGCTCGACTCTACTCTTTACAACTTCTCTCTGCCATTTTGGCATCTCGGACTGAGCGAACAGAGGAATGTATTTTCACTGCACCTTTGGGGATTTCGCGACTCGTTGCGGTACTAGATGACAGAAGGGAGGCCATTCGGAATGAAGCATTATCGTTGTTGACATACTTGACTCCAAACTCTTCCGAATTACAAAAGGTGGTTGCTTTCGAGAATGTTTTTGACCGAATATTCAGCATCATCAAGCTGGAAGGCTCTCTTTCACATGGGGACAGAATAGTAGAGGACTGTTTAATTCTCTTGGCCAACCTTCTTAGATTGAATGTGTCTAACCAGTCATTTTTTCGTGAAACTGGCTGTGTTCCAAAGCTCGCTAAGCTGTTAAATGATGCCCTTGGTGGGGAAGGAGCCGAGGAAGAGGTTGCTGAGTGGGCGAAGGTTCAGAGGAATCGGAACATATACGCCCTCTTAGCTGTCTTGAGATTATTTCTCATCACTGGCGGTATTGGTACTCAAGCAAACCAAGCCTCATTCTGGCAGCATGGAGTCTTAGCTCTAGTTCTTCAATTGGCATTCAGTCGTTCAACTGAAATACAAATCAAAGCAGAGGTACGCACTTTCTCTCAATAAATCGGGATTCAATTAATGATACCGTTACAGGCTTTAATTACATGTGCAGACCTGATACGGGGTAGTCCTAGTCTTCAAGAGGCCTTTGCACAGTTACAGGTGACTTCTGTATTGGACGAGCCTTCTACTGAAGGCAATGTGCAGCAGAATGGGATTCCAAAAGTTTACGTGATTGATGGTTTACTTGATCTCACCTTGAGCGTTCCTACCCTAGCAGTCTTCGATGTCAGATTAGCGGCTTGCGAATGCATCAAAGCCTACTTTTTCAATCATCCTGCAATAAGGAAGCATTTCCTACGACGAGCTATTGATGGTCATACCTCTGGGGCAGATGAAACCGCAAATGTTTTAACTACTCTTCTGCAACCGTTGGATAGTCATGTTTCTGGAGATCCATATCGACATTGGCTGGCAGCTGTTATACTATTCCATCTTATATACGAAGACGGGGATGCGAAAGCTCTAGCTATGAGCGTCGCTGAAGGCGATGCTTCAGAGGGCGAAGAAGTGGTAACATGCATTCAGTCAATAACAGCCAATTTAGTTATTGGAATTCAGAAAAACGTTGACGAACGAGTAACTGTTGCGTACCTCATGCTGCTGTGCGGATGGCTATTTGAGGATCCTGATGGTGTCAACGACTTCTTGGGGGAGGGTAGCAATATTCAGAGTCTAGTCCAAGCTGTTTTACACACTACGGCCGCGAATGGAATGCTCGTGCAAGGGCTGTGCGCTATGCTTCTGGGCATCGTGTACGAGTTTTCTACCAAGGACTCTCCTGTACCCAGGGCTACCATACATCCGATCTTGGCATCTCGCATGGGACGAGATCAGTATGTTGATCGACTTATGAGGTTGCGCCAACATCCGTTTTTACGGGATTATGAAGTCCTTCCACAAAAGCTTATCTCTGCACCCCAGGGTGGTCTTCCAGAAGTTTTCTTCGACAAGACATTCGTCGAATTCGTCAAGGACAATTCCAGCCGATTATTACGTGCAATTGACCGAGATCCTGGGATGGAAGTCCCAGTCATTGCGAATGGAGTACAGAAAGGTATCTCTCGGGAGATGGTGGACTCACTGCGCTCACAATTAGAAGAGAAGACAAAAACACTTCAGAAAGCAGAAGAGGAATTGATTTCTGTCGGCAGGCAGTTAGGTCAAGAACAAGCGGACCATCGTCGGATGAAAGAGACATCTACAGTTGAACTGGCGAGAATCAAGCACGTGAACGAGGCGCTTCAAAAACACCATGAAGAAGACATGGAGTATGTCACATCTCATTGTGATTCAGAACCAATGCTAATAATGGCCAGTAAATTACGAACAGAGCAGTCTCGGGCGACTCAAGACCTCCAGAGGCAACTTGAAAGCGTGCAGAAAGCCTCCGAGGCCGAAAAGACGCGAATCTCTCAAGACCACCAAAGACAGCTCGACCACGTCCAAAAGACAGCCGAGGCAAATGCCGAACGCATTCGCAAACGGACAGAAGCCGAAATCATAGATCTGCAGAAGAAGGTTAGCCAGTTGGAGGCAGATCTTGAGAAGGTACGGAAATCATGTCCTCGTCGGAGATCAGCACTCACTAACATATCACAGGCAAATAAGAATCACCTCCAAGACCTCCAAACTGCACACGACGAATACTCGGCAAGCAAAGCCGAACAAACTGCCCGCTTAGAACGCGCCGAGGAAAAGGCTAAAGAGGCCGAGGAACGAGCCCAGACCTCTATCGAAAAAGCTGCCAAGGCCGAAGATCTCCTGGTGGAGAAGGAAAAGGAAAAGGCAGCTATTCAGGGCGAACTCGATGATCTTCTAATGGTCTTTGGCGATCTAGAAGATAAGGTTAATACGTACAAGGAGCGGCTTAAGGAGTTGGGGGAAAATGTTTCTGATGATGAGGACGACGAAGATGAAGATGGAGACGAGACAGACGATACAGTGGATTAAGGATGACACCTTTGATCCTGGCACATATTGTGATATAGCATTTCAGCAAGCGACGGGACGGGTTTCCAAAAGTGGTTACATAGATCGTTTTAAATACCTTGATGGGTCCTAAATAAAATGGCGCTACGTGCAAATCGCACAAACCCCACAATGTTCCAGGATTCTCATCTTGAACTTTACAAAACACGCAGTATAGGTCTATGATGACGAATTGGAGAGTTGAGTTCCGATCCACTATAATACCCGTGTATTCACTGGGGGAGTCGGAACCTCTCTCTGAATGGCGCTGAGATCTACGCAACGGTTATTCGATCTTGCGAGTCTACTTTTTTGTTCCCGCTCTGCTGTTTTCATACATCATAAATACGCACATATACAGTACTATCCCATCATAAATTCGTTGCTCTCTTTTCATCGTTATCCTTCTCTTTCCTGCTCTTGTTCTCGTTCTTGTTCTAGCCGCCCCTCATCAATTCAACGGGAATAAGACCCACTATCATAATCATCACCCCTCCTCCCCCTATTCCTCCTCGAACTCGACTCAGAACCATATTTATCTCTCCTATCCCTTCTATCACCCCCCTTCCCCTCATCATTAGCATCCTCCTTCGCCTCCTCCAACTTCTCAATCACAGCATTGACCGCCAACCCCCCCACCGCAGCCCCCAACAGCGTCAGCAAGTCATTCGCCGCCTTCCCCTTCCCCTTCGCATCCCTATCCCTCCCCGTCGCAGCCTGCGCCTTCTGCGCCGCCCACCCTCCAACCACAGCCCCGACCGCACCTCCGGTTAGCCCGGCCTTTGATTTCGTAAACACGCCGTTCAGCTCGTCCTTCAATCCATACCTATGCGCCCTATCCTTGACCTGCTCAGTCATCGCCCCATTCCCATTCCCGTTCCGTTTCCCCGTCACGGCTAGTTCCCCATGTCCGCCGGATTCGGGGTAGCTGGAACTGCGCCGCCGGTTCATCGCAGCTCGTCGACGGGGCGGCGTGTCCGAGTAATACCTCTCGTCGCCGGAATCGGATTCGTCGTCTGATTCATAGCCACTGCGTCGCCGGCTCGGTGGAATGAAGTCGTCGCGCTCCCGTTGCTGTCCAGCTGGCATGTACTGTGCTCGTTGACGCGGAGGCTCTTGGCTATACAATGGTGGTGACTGGGGCGCGTTTTGCGGGAATGGATATGCGTGTGGGGTGTACGGATACTCGTTATCGCGCATATTGATATACCTGGGGTATTCGTCCTCTGTATATGGATCTTGGTATGCGAGATTAGGATCTGGGTCTTGTTGTGAACGGGGTTGCTGCTGTTGTTTTCGCCGTTGTTGTTCTCGTTCGGATGAAGATAAAGATGGCGATCTTCTTCGATTGGGTTTCTTCAGATTGCGGGGTTTGTAGGTATCTTTGTGGAGGGCTTTGTCGGGGACGCGGTGGAAATTCTTGTCGACCAGTTTATCGATACCTTCGATGCCAAGCTCGAGGAAGTCGTCCATCTTGAGGTGAACTACGCTAAGTACCTACCGTCCCGTAGCTCGAATCTGGTTCCGATTTGCCGAGAAGGATTCAACGGTAATGACGTTGGTGTTGAGTTTGGTGGTGGGCTGATAAGATACGAGGCGAGGCGAGATAGGGGCAGTTAGCCTCCGTTACAGGGTGAGACCAGCGTACAGTAGGGCGTACTGTAGGAGTAGGGGATAGGGCGAAGCAATATAGAAACCTCCCGTCCTTGTCGACCTTTTAGAAAGCGTGGGCGATCACATATAACAAGGCGATTCTTGCAAGTTGTTATTTTTCCCGTCTCTCTGTTTCAAAAGCGGGATGGGATGAATGCTTTCAAGACATAAACATCTTATCTGTTGCTTGGCTATAGTCATTGCGCATTAGTGCCAACGGTCGCGAGATCGGAAAAGCGGCACCGGCTTTGAAGTGATCCACGCCAAGTGGCACATTAAAATGCAGTGCCGCTTCGTCGTATCGGCATGCATGCCATGTCAATCGCATTTCTCCTACTCCGTATGTAGTGGATGATTATATAGATTTCACAAATGTCAACTAGAAAGCAAGGTGTTTTGGCAATGAAGTACTTCTGTATTGGTTCCAACGTTGCTGAACTAATTAATACTTAGTATTAAGCCATATGTATAGGCCAATGTATCTGTTTCATCATTTCATCATCTCAATGCATAACCACAACCATTAATATGTCTCCTCTACATTCGCTGTCTCAAATTCTTCTCATCTTCACCAGCCTCCATAGCCTTGCTTACACCCTCCACATCTGAGTTCCTGTTCGAATGAGGAGTCGACGACACGGTCTCCTCGTCATACAAATCATCATTGAGAACGTACTCTTCGTGATCCAAGTCCTTGTAGATGTATAAGAACACCCAGGCCGAGACGAAACCAACGATGGAAGGTCCGGCGAAGGCCCAGACGATGTGGGGATCGCTGATCGCAGGTGCAGTGGCCAAGTTGATGGCGTACTGGATAGCGGACATGAAGCAGTTGACAGCCGAGATAAGACCTCTCATGTTCTTAGGGGCACGGGAGTAGGCAATTCCATAGGCTGTAACGTTGACGAGAATCTCGCAAAGTGCAGTGATCGAGAGGGGAAGTGCAGTCCACCAGATGGAGACGGGTGAAACAAGGGAGACACCGTCAGCGTCAACACAAGTGAGACTAGAGGCGTGGTCACCGCAAGGTCCAGTAGTGTAAGCATAGTGGGTGATGATAGCCCAGCCGATTGAACCAATCGAGCAAATCAACATTCCCAGGAACATTCTCATAATGGGTCCGAAGTTAATGCGGTATTTTCGTAGCAGAGGATACAGGCCATAGTTGAAGAACGGAACACCGCAAAGAATGACAAGAGGGTTGAAGTTCTGAATAACGTCGTTCGGTACACCGTTTGTTGTCAACATGACTGAGAGGGCATCGCTTGCTCCTCCGATACCACCGTCATTAATAAAGAATATCGGGGTGAAGAGGAAGATACCACAAGCCTGGAAGGTTCTTTCAACATCCGAGATGAACAGATCGGACCAGGGAACCGAGATGGGGTTGCTGCTCTGTGCAATTACAGAAGGCTTGGCGTGGCTGAAGAAACCCTTTCGACCGATTGACTTGAGGCCGCCTCGTCTTAAACAGATACCGAGGATCTTGAAGATGTTGCCCAAATCACTTCCGCCGGCTTTGTGAAGGATCAACCGAGGGTATAGATACCACAGAAGAGGAGGCAGTAGGAAGTAGATGATACCAGGAAGTAGGAAAGCAGGCCAGAATGCGACCAGCTTGGCAAGGTAGGATGTAGGGACACCCATGAAACCCCCGATGTTAATTAATAGGTAGAACCAAAGCATGATTCTACAAGTTTCCAGTCAGTATTGCCAAAGCAAGCTCTCCATGGATGAAAAAAGTGGCCGAATAATGTACCAAAATGCTAGCACATTATTCGGCCACTAATTTCATCCACGTAGAGACAAGGATCTGGAGTCGAAATGCATACCTTTCGGTCGTCGCTCCGGGATCAATAACGACCCTCTCGCCAGATTTAAGCGTCGAGGTGACCGGTTTCTTGTACGGATTTTGATCTAGAAGGACGACGGAAATACATGGTTTGAAAAGCGCTAACCATAGGTTAGCTAAAAACATCTGGGACATTCTGAGAACAAGTAGCACTTACCAGAACCTATGGCCAAGATGTATACCGAGATCATGAAAGGGGCGTACGCATGACCAGCCTGGAGTATGGAAGGGATAGCAGCAATGACCATAATGACGTGACCGAGACCGCAGATAGCAACACCGACACAGATAGTCCTGAAGCGTCCCCATTTGGCATCAGCGAGCCAGCCTCCAAACATGGGCTATTGATCTTTGTTAGCAAGTGCTTAGAGGAAGAAGAGCCGAGGACTGATCATACCAGTGCATAGACGAGGAAGGAGAACGAAGACACAACAGCAGCAGCGACGACAGTGCCTTTTCCTAAAGCACCGGCAGTCTGTTGGGTGCCTCTGGGAGGGGCTCCACCGCCGTTGCCCCCAGCTGGCAGAGGTCGATTGACGAAGTTACTGAACACTTGCTTGACACCGTAGAAGGAACCTCGCTCAGCAAACTCGACAATGCAGAGCAGGTATGCGGTCATGGGGATTGATCCAGCAACTCGGCGGAGAGTGCTCAACTCCTCCTCGGTGGCAGGAGGCTCATCGCCTGCTCCAGCGCCATGTTGGTTGTAGGGATCGGCGTGGAACATAGGACCCTTCTCAGCAAAGGCAGGAGGGGCCTCGGAACCCACGACGACTTGCGCCTCTTCAAGGACGTGGCCGGCCATTGTAATGTGATGGGAACGACAAATTGATGAACTTGATGAGGAGTGCAGGTGAATAGAAGAGATCAGGAAAGGCAGGGAGTATACCCATATATACATCTGCACCCTGTCATGTCCTTGTGCCTAAGGTAGAGACACCGACCCGAGCGTCTGGGAGTGAATGTTGGAGTGAAGCAGACTGGGCTGGGCTGGGACAGTACAGTGGCCAGGCGGGTTACACTGGCGGGCCGGCCAACGGCGCATGCAGATAGATAGATGCATTTCCATGTTGCACAGGGTGAATAGTCGAATCAGATACATCCATTACTACCTACCTACGATAAGATAAGACGTGATCGGGAAGACCGTGATGGCGACAGATCTGGCTAAGTGTTGTATCACCCTCAAAGAAGAAGCTCACAATTGAATCTCCAAATGCCAAGCAGCCACGTCGTTTAAGCCTGGCGGGCGGGTCTTGGCGGGAGCGGGGGCGCGTAGCCATAGGTTCGTCCATAGAACGACACCGAGTCTTACCGTAGAGTAATTGCTGTGGTGTGACTGGTAAAGTGGCTCGAGAGTAGTAGGGATAGCATAGATGATAGATCACGAAGGAAGCTCAGATGCGCGAAAGGGATGATGCATGGCTAATGCGGATTGTGTAGAAGATCTCCCTTGCTCGAGCCTAGAAGGCCCCCTTTACCTTAGAGTAGAAGATACATAGAAGGCCAAGCCAGGCTCCAAAGCTTCTACTGTACGGACGGAGTACCGCGCTACTGTTGCCACTAGTCCCCGAGCCCTGGCTTATAAGGCCAATGGCAAACAAGATACCGACCTCGCTAGAGAGGCTGTCTATGGATGAAATAAGTGGCGGGATAACGTAGAGGGAGGGCACACTTCGCCATCTTATCTTTGAGATCTCGCACGTCCTTGAAGTTGGTTTCTGGCTACACTCGGCCTACTGGGACTAACCGGTAAAGCACGGGCCCACCGAGGCTGATAAGAACTTGAAGATGAGATCTAGGCTCGTACTGTAGAGGATAAGTAATACTATATGATGTTGGTTGTACCAGTGACCAGTCGCAGAGGCGTGGCGGAATTAAACTCCAATGTGCCCCGGAACTGATTCAGCCGCGACTTGGCAATTTGTATCAATGAAGAAGGTGCAGTTGCAATGTAGCACTAGCAGTCCTTCCTATTGAAAACAGTGCCAGCCGCTTCATATTGATTCTGATATGAACTGGCAGGCACTGAGTGAGGCACGGTTTGTAGACGTGATTTGCGGGGATGATGAGCACATCTCCACCCAGGTTTCCTGGCCCAAGGCGGATCATTACTTTGATTCCGGGAATAAGAGATCTCTCAAATCGCAATGAGGCAAAATATTGGTACTCGAGCAATCATGACAAGTTCAAGAGGACAAGTGAGGTTGAGTTTGACTGAAAAAGACGAAGAGACTCGAAGATATGTAGCCGTGGCCTGTCGCATACATGTGTTGGAAAGCGGCAACATCGACATGGCCTCTGGGAATGCCAAGACTCAAGAGCAGTACGAACGCTCATTCGGATAACAGCCCCGAGTATCCCTACAATTGATTCGTCTCTCGGGCCCAGACTTCGGAATGCAACCAAAACAATCACACGAGACTTGAGAGAGACTCGGGGGAAGATACACTGCAGCATTTGCGGAGGTATTCCCACCAGTCACTTGAAGAGGACAGCGCTTCTCGTGTTCTGTCTCTAGCACAATTTGACAAATAATACTTGTACAGTACGACTACCAACTACTACAACACTAGGTAGCTTGAAGATAAGATTCCAAATAAATCGCAATTATAACCCGCCAAGGAACGAATATATGGAAGCTATTGCGATGCGATTGTGCTCTACATACCGGTACTACACCAAGTAACAGCAGAAAGCACCACAATACAAAAACGACACGCGACGAAACAGTAACACTTGCACCCCATCAAAAGAGCATCAGAATTCGCACTTGCAAAACCCGAAAAAGATTTAAAGATAATGGGAAAGAAGTATTATATATATAGAGGCTCAATGGACAGGTAGTCGGCCTCCCAAATGTCCGTCTGATGTCCGTCTGACTCTGGTGACTCGTCACCGTCTGTTTCGGAAAACTCTCTTTCTTCCCTGTCCTGTCAGAACCTTATACTCTCGCAATGGACACATAAAGCGGCACTTGTTACCCATCAACACGCTCAGCCCGAGCCTTTATAATCGCTGCCGCTTTACAAGTCTACCCCACCGCAAGCTAAGGTGTACCTAGGTACCTACTTATACGCCGTATAGGTATCTCGACCGCGTCTCCCCCCTCCCTCCAACGCGTGCGCCTCAGCAACTTCATCTCACCCACCCCCCACTCCACTCCCTCAAAACAAGACATCATGTCAAGCACAACCCGCCCACCAGCCTCCTCATCCACGACCGCAGCGCCGCCTACCGCCGAAAAATCATATTTCGAGCAGCAGCGCGCAGTGCTATTGCAAGAAATCGGCGTGGTATGTTTGTTTGTTTACTTCCCCTTCCTTGCTTGTCCTTTCCTTGTGAACTTTCCGCCCAACCCCCCGCAACATAACATGCTAATCAACAACAAACGCAGAGTTTCGAGCATGTGCTTGCGAATATCAATAAGTTGAATCGATCTATGGAGGGGGTTATTGCTGTGCGTATTTGTTATTGCCTTTTATGAAAAGAGGTAGGACGGGAGGGCGTGGCTGATGATGTACATGCAGGTTGGAAACGAGTTCAGTTCTGTTGAAGCGCTGTGGTCGCAGTTTGAGAATGTGATGGCCAAGGATCCGGATGCGGAGGGCGAGACACATGCTGGGGAAGGAGAGGATGGGAGTCAAGAGGATGAGACCGAGTTGCCTGAGCAGGGTCGGCGTTGAACTGTGCCTATTTGGGTTGCGGGAAAAGGAAGGCGTTTTGGACACGATACCCGGCGGTCTCACATACAACAGAAGGGCAGATGGAACGTTAGATGATGTGCATAATGGTTTTCCTTGTTTTTACAGCAAAGGGTCATGATACATAAGAGACCCTCCATTTCCGTGCAATCGCCAGCACTAATCCCTATTAATCGACATAAAAAGAAACCCCGCAAATGAAAAAAGGAAAGTCAAGAATCCGTAATGGATGGATGAGTTCTAGAAGTATGCCTTCAGGCCAAGGGACCATATTTCCTCAGCCATATCTGGCACCGTACTAGAACTCCGTGTTATGCAGTCAGTCATTGGTCATATCGTAGTCGTAGCAAGTCGTTTTCGTAGGTCGTTAGAGGATTCGACAGCTGCGCTTCTTCCTCTTCTTCATGCCACCGGGCTGTCCTGAACTACTAGGCTTTCCTGAACCACTAGTCTTTCCTGATCCGCCGGTCTGTTTTGATCCACCAGTTTGTGGCTGGGCAGGCGCATTGCTTTCGTCGTTTTCGACAACCGTGTTGATGGAAATGTCAAAGATCTCCTCCACTCCGTCCATCTCTTTGCTGCTGCACTCCATGTACCGCGCTCCCATCTTTCGCGCTACTCCCATGCCTTGTTCTTGAGTGACCGGGGTCAGACCCTGCGTTTTCAGGAGATCGATGCAAGTCCTTTTCGTTCGAAGATCTGACTTGAGGCCAACGAGGAAGAGAGGGGTGTACGGGCAGAAATGGAGAACTTCGGGGTACCACTAGATAGAAATTAGCTTTGTGCTGACCTATATGGGATTTGAGAACCTACCTTGTCCATGACGTTCTCAAGAGAGTTGGGACAGTCGATTGCGAAGCATACAAAGAGGAGATCGGTCTCGGGGTATGACAGTGGTCGGAGACGGTCGTATTCTTCTTGTCCGGCCGTATCCCACAGCGCCAGTTCAAGTGTCTTTCCACTCCCGGCGTGCGTAGGATATGTGATGTAGTTCTCGAAAACTGTTGGTACGTATTTCTGTAGAGCTGTTAGCAAAGAGCTTCTCTAAAGCAACAGTCGTTGTACCTCTGGGAAGTATCCTTGGCTGTAACTGATCAATAGACATGTTTTCCCACATCCTCCATCTCCGACAACCACAATCTTCTTTGAGTAGGACGGGCCTTCAGTAACATGCGTTGCAGCTGACTCTCTGCCGGTCGAAGTGCTCATCATTGTGGAAAATGTGCCGTCGCTGGATCTTGCACTCTGGTCGCGGCGAGAAGGCTTTGTATGAGGTGCATCGTATTTTTCTGAGCTGTCTGACCTCCGGTCGTAATTTTCTCTTTGTTGATATTGCGCCGACATAATCGTGGCGGAGGCTTAATGCCGGGCTGAAACGGAACTTGAACTGCAGTGAATAATGGGAAGTGTACAAGTAATTCTAGCAATGAGATTCTAGTATTCAATGTAGGAAAATGTAGAAAGTGGCTTTTTGTTTAGAATGTGTGAAGCTCTCCAAGCCGGTTTCAAGTGAAGTAAGGGGGGTGCTGTTCAGTGAATGTAAATAGAGACGCCTGAGCAACGCCATTCTACCAATAAGGAAGGAGCCGAGGGTCGTGGGTGGGTCCTGACGGTTGGGGTTGTGGGTGTTATGCATCTGATCTGATCTGAGTGCACAAATAAGCATAAGCCAGCATAAGCACAAGCACAAGCACGAACGGCGGATTCAAGAAGAGTGAGGTAAGAGTACTCGTACAGTCAAAAGTGAGGGGATTGATTGCTGCTGCGTACCTGAGGGATCTATCTGTCTATCCACTTTGAGGACTCAGTTCCATTGTCACTCCTTCACCCTCGAACTCCTCCGTCTCGGTCAACAGCACCTCCTCCTCCTACACCTCCTACGCCCGCCCCTACTCCTACACCTGCGCCTACACACAACTCGAAGCTCTATAGATGCTGCGCGCCGAATGCGTCGATGTGTCCGCCTTCCAATGGCTCTGGGCCTGTAGAGCTTGAGAAATTCCATCATGCCCCGCCGACGATAGCCATCCAGTCGTCAGACGACGTCCCCGACGCTGGTTTACGAAGTCTAGATCATTGTGAGTTCTTCTGCGCTGCGACTGTGCCCCGCACATGTTCTTTCTTCCTATCACTTGCTTGAAGCCATTCGGGGCGTTTCTTGTTTGCTGCCTGCCCCAACTTCGGCAGTTGCATGTGAATGATTCCTGTCCTTCAGACTCTGTACACAATTTACTAACCGTCATCTCACAGATAAGCGCAAACTCCCACCATGGCGATACAAGTTGCGGCAACAGCTGCTACCCTTGATCCGATGGGAAACTCCTTATCTGGCATGGATGCAGGACAAGATGAGGTCGCCGGCACTGGATTCCTACTTTGCAATCACGGCCAATCTAGGCACCCATACATTCTTCATGGTTGTCTTACCGATTCTGTTCTGGTGCGGACATACATCTTTGGGTAAAGGGTAAGGCAGTGCCCAGGTTCCTCAAGTCACGGCTGACAGGTGTAGGATGGTTCATATTCTGGCTAGCGGGGTGTTCTTTACTGGCATGCTGAAAGACTTTTTTTCACTGCCTAGACCATTATCGCCGCCTCTCCATCGCATTACCATGTCAGGTTCAGCAGCTCTTGAATATGGCTTTCCTTCAACACATTCAGCGAATGCAGTTTCCGTGGCTGTATATGCTCTCTTCAGCATACACTCACCGGATTGCCAACTGCAAGCCACTACCAAAACCATTCTAGAAGTAGTGAGCTACTCATATGCTGTTTCCATCATTCTAGGACGTCTCTACTGTGGGATGCATGGGTTCATTGATGTCATAATTGGTAGTATCATGGGAGCATTGATTTCCGTGATAGAGTGCCTCTACGGCGCAAGGTTCGATCTATGGCTCCACAGCAGCACTTGGTCAGCACCAACAATCATTGCCGTAGTAATCATCGTCCTAATCCGCATCCATCCCGAGCCAGCTGATGATTGCCCATGCTTCGACGACAGTGTTGCGTTCGCAGGAGTTGCGATGGGCATTGAGCTTGGCTCATGGCATTACGCTGTGAGCGATTGGGCGTGGGACTTCCCTGTTTCGGCAACAGTACCCTTCGACCTCGAGCATATGGGCTGGCCAACCGCAATAGTTCGCGTTGTTGTCGGAGTCCTGGTGATATTTGCCTGGAGAGAAGTCATGAAGCCGGCATTGCTTATAGTTTTGCCTCACTTGTTCCGAGTGATTGAGAACTATGGTTTCATCTTACCTCGAAAGTTCTTTATGCCTGCATCCGAATACAACATGATACCTTCGAGATTGAAGGTGGACAATGTCATGCCGTCAGTTTCTGACTTACCTGGCCTTCTCACCTCGATTCGACATCCTGGGCGTGGTCGCGCTGTTTCTGTGGGGCCTCAGTCTGCCGCCGATGCCTACGAAACTCTGGCATATCGAGAGAAGAGGCGGAGAGATAGCTTGACCATTTCTTCAGAGGTTGATTCAGCAGTACAATCACCTCAGTCAGTACGGCGATCGCTCAGTCGCTCCAGAGGTTATTCTCCATTAGCCACAGATAATGCCGATAAGGATGGGGCTGTTTCCCAAGTATCCGGAATTTCTGCATCACTCGGCGTGGCAGGTGCCGGAAATCTGCCTACGCCAGCGCAGTCAAGGGTCAACTCATATGAGCAGATGATGGGTCAAGGTCAAGTATTGTTTACACCTGCAACGCCTCCACCAGGATTGGTGGTTACAAATGATGATGATGATGATGGTGCGGAGATTACCGTTGGTCAACATAATGAGCTGGAAGAGAAAGAAATGTTCTCCAAGCTTGAAAAGCCTCGAGTAAGATATGATGTTGAAGTTGTCACTAAACTGGTTGTTTATACTGGTAGGTTTCGTCATATCGAAGTTGGAGCAAAGCTAACACTCTTTAGGAATTGCATGGCTGGCCGTTGAGATTAATCCCATGATTTTTGAGATTATTGGTTTGGGAATGGGTTCACATCGCCCAATTCGATGACCATATTATTTTCATGATCATACCCGCGCTTCATGTTGAGGCTGGCTTAAGGGAAGGCTCGTGCTTCGGCGGGCAAAGCTACGAGGAGTCCGGAATGTTAATGATGGGATTGAGGAACGGCGTTCGGGCATATTTGGATAGATCCAAGGAACAGTGATTGTGTGATACTGGCACCGTGTAGAACTTTCGCTTCAATGTAACCATTTGAAAATAGAGGACTAATATCTATTGGCTTTGTTGATCTCAGCTGACTTCCTAACCCTGGTGTAACGTTGAACGGTAACAAGGCCTTTCTTAGGTTGTCTTCACGTAATCAGGCTCGCAGCATGGTATTCCGAGTCTTTAATATATAGATCAGTGCGATCTCATATTGAGGTATTGTCTTCGTCTGGCCTCGGCATGCTGCACGCATTTTTCGTGCATATCATGACATCTGCGGCCATTCCCCCAACCTAACCAGGCCTCTGAACTGGCCAAACGTATTATAATCGCACTGCCAGGGAGTATCATCCCATACCTGATACGGTACTAAGAATAGCGTGACCCTTCAGAATCCTCCTCCGATCGTAAAAAGGGGCTGCATCTGTATTCGCCTTTCCCTTTATCGGCCTCTCCAATCCTGCCTCCAATCATTTCCATCAATCAGCCATCGGATTGGCATGCATTGTCACCCTCTCAATCTTAATCTCCTCTTTGGGTCTATTCTTCTTATCCACAGCGACCTCCTCCATCTTCTCCAACGTCAGCAATCCCTCGTCCCCAATGACATGTCCAAACACCGTATTCTTGCCATCCAGATGCGGTGCCTTGTCAAAACATATGAAGAACTGGCTGCCATTTGTACCCGGTCCTTTGTTCGCCATGCTGACGATACCGCGCGCGTGGTGGCGGAGTGAGGGCCGGATCTCGTCTTCAAAGGGGGTCTCCCAGATGGAGATACCGCCTTTCGGTTGTGATGGGGGCGCGCCGGTCTGGATCATGAAGTGTGGGATGAGGCGGTGGAAGAGAGAGCCGTTGTAGTAGCCGGATGCGCAGAGGGCGAGGAAGTTCTGGGGGGATAATTAGATTGGGTGTGTTGCGTGAGTTTGAAAAGGTGAGGGAGGTGGAAGAAGGATTCACTTACTTCTGCGGTCTTGGGGACACTTTCACAGAAGACTTCAATTTTGAGGTCACCGAGATTGGTGTGTAGCGTGACGGACATGTTGGTGATAGCGGGTATGAGACCTCAGCATTATTGTTTGCTAGTTCGCCGAGAGGCTGAGAGGCTGAGAGTCCGTAGGGCTGAATGGTACGCGGGGTGAGAGGCAACGGGATTTCTCCTTTTCAGGGGAGGCGTGACTCTAGACGCGGGGAAGGGTTGTCGCTATCAATGAATACAGGGTGCTTTTGCACATCCTTGCCAGCTCAGCTCAGCAAAGCAAAGCACAGACAGGCCAGTGGATACAGACTTGCGAAGGTACCGTACAATCCCATCGCACCCCATCCCATACCAACATATATCGCTATGGCCATTTGAACAATGCCCTCTCACACATAACAAAGATATCAAATTCATTCATTCCCTCCCCCAATCACTTGCACACACACCCAACCCTCTTGCGCCGCCGGGATCTAGACCCTAGACCACTAAACTGCCGATTTGCAGCAACCCTCAACATCAAATCAAGAGCTGAGCCGGACTCCCAGAGCCTTGCTTGTGACGAGCAGCTTCATCCACCAACACCACCACCACCAACAACAAATTCGCCGGGCTCTTCACAACGCCCTTTGCGCACCATTACTTCTGTCTCCCTATGATCCCCCTCTCCAAATCCAACACATTTCGAGCTTGTCTGTCGACACCGTCATCATCTTGGCGCGAACCGCGCGGTTGCGCCCAGTGTGAGCCCGAGACAAAATGGCTGCCTTCGTCAGAGTCTCGGGGCCGCCAAACAGTAACTTCCTCGTAGGATACCCCGGCATATCGGCGACCCTGGTAAGCTTCATCGTCACTGCTATAGCTAGTTGTAGTGTCTTTGCTGATGTTTGTTGTGTAACCAGCCGCGCATAGAGGGCAAGGTGGAGATCAGGCCCCTCACTGGAATAACTGCGCCGGTTGCGATTTCGCTGGTGCGGATATGTCTGCAGAGGAGGGAAACCATACACCCGTCTGCCGAGTCAATCGCGAAGAAACATCTGGGCACGCCGCGAAGGGAGCTTACGGATGTGGTGGGCAAGGAGCTGTTGTTATTTCGGTGTCCGGCGGGAAGAGAATCGGAAAGTGTGGTATTGATGGACCTGCCGTTTATGCTGTTCATACCTCACGGAAGGGGAGGCGAAGAGAGCAGTCGAAGGATACCTCCGGCGTCATTACAACTCCCAAGTCGGACGGCAGAGACGTTTTATGAGTTGGTGGTCACAGTGCAGCAAGGGCAGGAGCAGAATAAATTCGCGTTTCCGGTACCAATACAAAGATACGACACCCTCTCGACATTCGGCATGTACAACCGCGACGAGCCAAACAACAAAAGAGAAGATCATTTAGTTACGTTAAATACGAATCTGCCACGGTGGTCCTATGGTCCTTTGGATCCTGTAAGCGTATACATAGATCTCCAACCGAATCCGGATTGGTTGAGCAAGGCAAGGAAGGTCATGGTACAGAAAATTACGCTGGGGATAGAAGAGGAGATTACATATAATCCGGAAGGAGACGAGCCTACGAAGAAGATCAATCGCATAGCGAAGCAGCAGGAGACGATCAATATGAGGTTACCGGACACTGGGTACGTGTCGACTTTGGGGTTGGTATTTCCATCCAAGGAGCTCCGGGACGCGGAGGGCATCCTCCGGCGGGGCAAACCTGCGTTTCCCACGTATCAGGTCAGCTCGTTTACAACAACGGGAACTCTTTACAAAATAGAGTTCTTCTTGACTGTAAAGGTATGTCTACTCTTTCGAACTGTGGGATATGGCTGATGAGAACAGGTGCACATGTCCAATGCCAAAGATATAACATTACGGCAACCCATCGTTGTTTGTGCAATGGATAACCAGGCCTGCAAAGAGGAAATGGATGCCATCGAACAAGCAGCGAAAGATGCCTCACTTGTAGACCAAAATAACCCAATGTTGCCCGCGTGCTTGATAATACGCGCGACCGACAAGGAAGCTCTGAGGGCTTTGGGGTGGACTATGGTGGGTGGGCAGAAGAAGATGGTCATCGAATGATGAATGTATTACATTCGATACTGCACCTACTCGCCAAAGGCAAATGACGCCGCAAATATATTGATGGGCGAAGGGAGGAAGAAGGAATTTCGAGAATTTCAGACGCTACAGGCTCGCTACAATCCCATCCATTTAGAAAGCGCACATGGAACAGCGAAGCTAGGAGAGCCAGATACTCAATTTCGAACGCCACGTCAGGGACGGAAGGCATATTATATTGCAGTCTATAATACTTTTATTTGACTTTGGACAATGAACATTTGGCTATGGAGTTCAGGGCCGGAAGCCATACCCACCCAAATCCTGGATATGGATATGGATATGATGAATCTTTGGGAGGGAATATCCTGAAAGCATTTCACCGGCGTTGCACACACTTTCTCTTCTTTGGTTTCTACTTTTTTTTGGTGCTAAAACAAACTTCATGTGTATATGAGAGAGATGACCTGGATGATTGAGGTCCTTTGTATGATGGAGCAAGGAGAGAAATAATCAATAAGATGAGATGGGATGATACTATACTTTTGACTGCCTGTGATTTTGTCACGTAATATGTGATGATGATTATGGTGGTTTGCGTCCTAAATGCGGACATAATTCAAACAACCTAACAAGCTCCTGTCTATGACCCTGACCTCCTGTGGGATATAAGGACATGCTAAACTGGTGGTTTTTATATACAAAGTCCAATCTATAAAAGATGCCAAAACCACAAAGGGAACATCCCCCCTCCTTAGACAATCCCGGATCCCTGATCCCGCGGTGTTGCAATGCCCCCATAAACCCCATAAAGCAATTCATATATATCCTAACGGGGAATTGCACCACGTGAATATACCTCCTTCACGTAACATAGGGCGTATCGTATACACGTATAACCCGCATCAACTCAAAAGTAAAGCGTGGTCAGCCTTTTTCCAACAGCCGAGCACATACGTGTATACGACAGACAGACACGCCTCTCTATTACGTGAGTCGTGATAGAATTTTATATGGAGTGAGGCTGAGAAGGGGGAGTGTAGATAGCAAGCTGAAGCTCTAGCTGAAGAAGAAAAAACTCTCCAATGAAGAGCTGAGCTTCTGTGAAGCTTTCTTTGCTTTTGTCTGTCTGTCCTGGCTAGAAAGGGGGTTACGATCCGGAGCGCTGGAGCTGGTTCCTGGACAAAAGAACTAGAACTTCGTAATCTTGGCCAATGAATTATGTGATGGATTAGCAAGGTAGCTAGTAGTTGTATGATGTGGGCATGGATGGCGAGGGAAATGGAAGTCGAGGTGAAGTAAGCTGTGGTCAGCAATTACGCGTACGTAGAGTAGAGTAGAGTATCCGTGGTCTTTGAGATGACGAAAGGGAATGAGCTGGTGGGCTTTGGTTTTGGGGAAGGAAGGAAGGAAGGCGTGTTACGTATGATAGGGAAGTTCATACAGTGCATGTATCGAGAGTCTGGCTTCTTCTTATACTATAGGAGTAAAATTTGTTGCTCATGCGGTGGCCGATAGTATAGGGAGATAATTCAGGGGTCTCGCTTAGCGCTTATTGAAAAAAGAAATTCTCACAAAAAGAGTTCCGTCGATATCAAATACACAGCAACGACGAACAAAGAATCCTCAAGCAGTGGGGCTCTCTACAGTAGTAGATATTCAGATAGAGTCCATAAGTATCGATTGAATCAGCAGCCACCAAAAAACCAAAATTTGAGAGCCGCAGGATTCGAACCTGCGCGGTTTCCCACTGCGGATTTTCAGTCCTAATAGAACGTCAAGATGGGCTTTCGCCCCACCTAAACACAGCGCCTTAACCACTCGGCCAGACTCCCTGGACTTTTGAGTCATTGTGATATATTGTTGTAAATCCAGGGTAATCCAACTTATAACGTTACTGAGCGTTTTAGACTTGCTATATTTAAGCGAGCTTTCCTAAACCTTAGCGGCATCTGGCTTTAGTACCTACCTATTTACCGAGGTATTCATTAAAGTGGATAAGCGTTTTGGAACGAATTATCATATAATTTATTATTACTATATCTTTAAACTCTTACTCTTTATATATTATAGGATATCTATTGGCTATAGATGCCTTTAGAGAGATCATTTATACCTTATTTAAGAATCAAACTGTGAAAAGCCCTGTTTTATAGTAGAATGAGGACATTTCCGGCTGCTAGAGTCTATATAATACTTGGAATAGCAAATCTGGTCACAATATCCTATAACTGTAAGTAGTAGGCATTCTATTGATTTCTGGTCTGTAAGTACTTGAAAATCTCCATTTTATATAGTAAAACGTACCTAGCAACAACTATATAGTAGTTGACTTGCGTATAGGCGGATAGGGTCCGCTCTAGCGCCGATGACTAAGCGAGGCGAAGATGTCTCGCCTTCTTTCTCCACCCATATCTAGACCCTTTCATATACCTAGAAATGCAACCAATAAAACCACTACTTGAGACAGATTACTACGGGGTAGCGAGGGGAACTATGGCTGCAATGAGGTCGAGGCTTTTTGACGTCAGCCCTGCGCTCATGGCGGCGATGGCGGCGATGGCGGCTGCACGTGCTACACTGCTAATGAGTTTTAGGAGTAACCTTACTTGGGCCTCCGGAGCCTCTCGCTTGGACGCGAGTTGACGGATCAACTCCCACAATTGTAATCAATCTGTAAAAGCTTTATAGCTCAAGCGGTTGTAGAACCAGAACTGTTGTCGTCTCCGCAAGAGCCTCAGCTGCTTAATGGATCTGCCTGGCAGCCCCCGGCCCCCTCTCTTCGGACGATCTTCCTTCGTACCACCTCCCCTCCGACCACCTCCCTCCGCGCAAGAGCCCGACGACGAATAGGAGATTTCTCAATCGAAGAAAGAGAAGAAACCCAAGAATGGTCCATTCAGCTCCTTTAGGTCTGTTCCAGAGCCGTCGAGATTTGCATTCGATACGTTCAATCTTCTCAAGTATCCTCTCATCGAATCTTGATCTCACCTTTATACCTGCAAGCCCTCCATGAACGAGGTTCCTGTTGAGAGCAGTGGTGAGGCCCTTCTTGCTTATGCTTCCCTATATGTCTAAGCGGACAAATGGGGAGTTTCGGAAAGGAATTAGCCTCACCATTTCTAATTTTCGCTCCTGACAAGACTCTCAATTTTTCTACAGGTATTAGTACATTAATAATAATATTGCTATATCTATCCCCTTCTATTTGTCTCGCAACATGTAGCCTACCTGGGCTTAGCGCTGATGATTCAGGGGTATGAAGCGAGCCTCACTCGCGGCCTTGCAAGACTTTCCATGTACCCGGTATCATATCGTATGACAAACATACTTCTTGGAGTTGCAAGATGCGAAAGATTATGGGAGCAACGTGTGTAAAGACGTAAGAATGTTTCGACACCGGCTTTCGAGGATACTCTGGTTCTTAGCGGTGACGAGAATCCGAGCATCCCGCAGCTATGGGAAGGATTATGCGTATATAAAGTACTTCTTTCTTTCCTTTGTCAAGTCACTTTCATAAATCGTTTCATATATCTTCGTGCTTCTAGCTCTTTACTACTTCTTATACAAAGCTACCAATCAAATAGGAAAAATATTTCATCGTCAGCACGATGTGGCAGACTCATTTTCTTGACAACGTCGTATTGGCAATGATTTTTCAAGCACTTCCTCTGTCAGCCACACCTATAAACGCAAGCAGTGAAAGTGCATCTTCATCATCGATTCCAGCGGAAAGCTATTTCAAAGAACACACTTCTTCAAATCTACTTTATGCCCACATCATATTTATGTTTCTGGGTTGGTTCGGCGCTTTACCCATCTGTACGTTTCCCTCCGAAGTCAAATGCAGTCCAGAGAGTTGATCTAAGCTAGCCATAATGCTCAATATCGCAAAGTCAAATCTCCGATATCCGTCTCAGATCGCATTCCTCGGTCTTCACGGTATCGGCACGATTTTTGGTTTGGCATATAACTCCAGAACTCCGGATCTATACCCAAAAGCCTCGCACAATGGTCTTGGGTGGGTCTTGTCTGCTCTCATATTTGCACATTTCATTATCGGAATTGTCAGAGATTCCATTAGGAGGACATCGGATTCCGGGACCAAAGATGAACGCGCACCATTTATCGCAGAAGCAACTGAAAGGATGACCAGGGAAGAGGAGCGCAATATGAAAGCTTCGAATCAGCCGAGCGAAAGTTCGTCATCCAGAGCCGCCTCTCCTAACCCCAATCTATCGGAATCTCCTGTTGATACTGACTGCGAGATGCTATTTGATGTCCACTTGTATTACAATTCAAGGCTCGAGCACAGATACGATGAACCTATGACATGGAATCGGCGGTGGGCCAACGTTTCCGGATCGAATCTACTTGTACGGATCCTAGACTTGTGGTTCGATATTGTTGATCAAGGACTGCTCATTCTTGGCTTTATCGCCATTTGTACCGGACTTGTCACAATGGCTGGGATATTCGTGCGTATGTTGATCTGGATACTTGAACAACTTACTAATACCTACGAAATAGCACGAGAAACATATTTTTAATGGGTTAGCACATTTCATCAAAGGGGGAGTTTTCGTTGGGTTTGGAATCATTACACTCGGTCGCTGGATAGGCTGTTTCGCTGAATTCGCATGGGCCTGGAATCTCAAACCTTCCAAGTTGACAAAGCGGACTGCCTCGGTATCAATGGAGACGGTTGAATGCTTTGTCATATTGCTGTACGGGATTACGAACGTATTTTTAGAGCATCTTTCCGCTTGGGGTGAAGCATGGGTTCCTCAAGATCTGGAACATGTTGCTATCTCTCTTTTGTTCATTGGTGGCGGATTAGTAGGTGACCCTGGCAAGTTAACAAGTGGACAGATTCTAATCCATTTCCAGTGCGGATTGATGGTTGAGTCAAAGGCACTTCGTCGTTTGTTCAAGGCGTATCCTGAAGCTCTACCCCATGATGGCGAATTCTCAAAACATTTGCGACCGCAACCAGGGATCCCGATAAACCCGATTCCAGCGATGGTTATCTTCCTCCTGGGAATGATTCTTGGCGGACATCACCAGATGAGCATGGAATCAACTATGATGCACAAACAAGTAACTTCCCTCTCCTTCCCCATTATCCTTAGAATCCTTGCTGATGTACTTAGTTTGGAAACCTTCTCATTTCCGCATCAGCAGCACGATGTTGCACTTATCTACTCCTTCGAATATCCCCACCAACCTCGATGTACCCATCACGTCCACCGTCGGAGCTCGTCTGCTCGTTTTGCTTCATCTGCGGGGGTTTCATGCTTATGGCGAGTGTAAGTTAATCCGCCCCTCTTGCAACCTCCCGAGTCAAGAATCAAACTGACGTGGAGATGTCCCAGAACCGAGACACCGTGCAATCTATGATTGATAACGGTGTCAATGCCATGGTCGTTGCAACTGTTGCTATGGGTATCACGGCGACGTTGATGGCGTGGGTTATTCTCCTTCTTGTGGTGAAGGGTTGGGCGGAGAAGAGGGAGGAGATGTGGCGGGACAGAGTCGTTTCGGTTCGATGAGTGCCTGCAGTTTATCTAGACTGTTTTCTCGTTGTCCACGTACCCCAGGAAATGCACAATTACGTCTGTAATCCACATTCGGACTTTTAAAGTGTTATCAGATCTGGATTAACCAAAGCAACCAAGTTACGAGTACGTCGTGCAATGCCGCGTGGTGACAATCTTGGCGTTCCGTTTTAGTTGGTGTTACGTTCTCTACGTGGATGGAAAAATGGCCGAATAATGTGCTAGAGTTTTGGCACATTATTCGGCCACTTTTTTCATCCACTGAAAGTACGTTGAAAGGGGTGGGGATGTTTAATGCGTACTTATATAATCTGACATTCGCAAGATGTCTCCTATTTGAGACTAGTTTGGACGCAAGGCTAGCGGTGTATATATCTACTGCGATCTCAACATCTTCCTACTGGCATCACTCAGAAAGGCAATATCTTTCGACAGCTGTCATCCTTCCACAATTATCCCGAGACTCGTAGCAAATGCAAACATGGTAGGCGTAGCTGGGAAATCACAAGGATGCAACACTTGTCGAAAACGGAGAGTCAAGGTATGCAGAAACCACTAATGTTTCGGGAAAGTTATTAAGTGGGATTGAATGCAGTGTGACCAAGGAAGGCCGTCTTGTGGCCAGTGTTCGAAATCTAAACGACAGTGCACTGGATATCAACGGAACAGGCACTTCAAGAACTTAAGTGCATTGGATCGCGATACCTTGATTGTAAGGAAGCAACCATTAAATCCCATAACGGAACCGTCTGTCATCGAATATAACCATAGCGAGCTCCATTCAAAGCAAGAGCCGAGAAATGTGAACACCAAATCGTCAATCCTAGAGCAGGCTGAAAAAGTGACAACCTCTTTATCTCAGCTCTTCTTAGCTGACTACATCCCTCAAGGCGGAAAGGCTAAGCAGGAACCCCCAGTATCTTGGCTGCAAACGGTTCAGATTACTGGTAATCTCGGAACCAATACCTCTCTACCCCTCGCCATAACAGCCTTGAGCCTAGTTCGACTCGGAAGGAAGCATCAAAGCGTGGAGCTGCAAAACCAGGGCATGGCTGTCTATGGACAAGCGCTAGAAGGGATTCAAGCGATACTGTCGAGCGATTATCTTATTTTTGAAGAGCAAACACTCGCGAGTTGCATGACACTATTGGTCTTTGAGGTTAGTCCAATCTTTCATCCATCTCACTTCGTTGAAGCTGTCCATTCTGATATGCAGACTAGGTCCTCGAAACATCCGGCTCGAACGTACGGGGATGGATAAGTCATATCCAGGGAATTTCTCGACTCTTTCAACTGCGTGGTCCTGCACTGCACATATCTGAATCGAGTCACCAACTTTTCCTCGGTTTCAGGCGCACTGGAGTATATTTCCCTTCGCCCTTCTCTCAACTCGACTGATTGATTGCAGATTGTTTATGCTTTGGCAACACGAAGATCAAGCTACCTTGGAGATGAGGAATGGCTGACTATCCCATGGCAAAGGGTTCCAAAATCTGACTTCCATCACCTTCTCGATATTATGGCTCGTATGCCCGGTCTTATTGAACGAACAGAACTTGCTATCTCAATGGATTCGATATTACCCTCGCCGATGGAGATGGAGTTTCTACGTGAGAAATCTTGGACTATCGAACGTCAGCTTCGTACGTGGTATGTTAATCTTGTGGACTCGTCAACCACGCCACTACATTCCGAGACACCAAGGACAATCGCCTCCGCGACGCTTTCCGACTTACAGCCATTGACCGGCTCATCCCTTGACTTTCCAAGCTTCGAAATCGCACGTATGCATCTCTTCTACTGGGCAGCTCTCCTTTTAATCTACAACAACCTTACTTCTATACCGTCTCCTTCAACTCCTTTACATCAGTTTTCTCACGTCCACCTTCAGTCGGAAATACACCCAACAGCGACGCTCATTGCACGATCCATCCCCTACCTTCTGTCTCCGGAAACACAAACCATGGGTCCTCAAAATGTATGCTTCTCTTTACGAATTGCTATGCATGCCTTTTCGGAGCTCGGAGAAGATAAAGAGGTGAGATGGTGTAGAGATGTGTTTGAAGAACTAGATAAGAGAGGATTCCCGTTCGGAAAGATTTTAGCAAATGTGAAATGGGAGGATATTCCTCGATTTTGTACATAATGAAGGATAGTGTAACAAACGCTTAAGACTGGTAATGTCTAAGAGTATAGTCGGATTGGTATTCTAGGTACGGATAGGGGAGCTGTCACATATCAAGAGGAGGTTGACTGTAAATTACTAGATCAGGTGTGAAATACTCCATTTGAGTTAAGCACAGAGCTTCTATCTAAGGAAAACTATCTGCTTTATAGAAGCTCTGTTATGAAACTGGATTAAGTTTCGACAAGTCAAGTCAAGTATTCAGGGGCTTACAGGGGTTGGCTATAATGGAGTGCCGCTTTTCGGAACATATTCCGCCGCTTTAAATGATTGAAGAGCCTGATCGCACGAGGCTGGGAAATGGCGAAGAGTCAAGGTAATCAACTCACTCCACACCCAGAAACCTAAGCCCATAATGGCAGACCTCGATGATGATGCGCCTCCTACCTCCTTCCAATCCCAGGCCGAAGATAACGATCCTAGCGAGGAGACGCAAGATTTCCGCTTCCTTGCAGCCCTAACTTCGAAATCTGGTCAACTTCCCAAACGGGGCGAGAAAGACTTTGAACCGCATGGCACGAAACACCAAGATGGAGTTCTGGAAGCCAGCAGGCAGGCGATGCATGACGCTTTATCGTACACGAGATTTCACAACCCGAAGAATCATAATAGGGGGTTCTACTACGGAGAAGGAAGCTTGCAAAGAGATGAGATATTGGGAGAAGAATGGAGGAAAGGCTTAAATGATGACCACGTCGTTGTCGTTGAGTCTGCGAAGGGCACTCATTTCAGGTCTATGGGAGCTATGAATTTGGGTCAGAGGCATGCAGCTTTATGGCTTTTGCCGGAAGAGGCGCTCTACCTTGTTGAGAGAGGGAATCTTGATCTATGGTGGCCTACGCGATCATCATTCAATGGCATAATTGAAGAAGATGAGGAAGGTGTACCAAAGAAAACA
Source organism: Lachnellula occidentalis (assembly GCA_007821535.1). Taxonomy (NCBI): domain Eukaryota; kingdom Fungi; phylum Ascomycota; class Leotiomycetes; order Helotiales; family Lachnaceae; genus Lachnellula; species Lachnellula occidentalis. The sequence goes on along the minus strand of QGMI01000003.1, from coordinate 99,782 downwards.
AACCACGATGATGCGAGCGAGGTTGATGAAGGTGCTCCTATGAGTCTACAAGCAGCCTTTGCTATGCTACTTGGCAATGATACGGAGAGGGGCAAGGTCAGCCAGGATAGGTACACGGTTTATACCAATCTCAAGAGAAATGGGTTCGTCGTTTTGAGAGCACCAGATTGGGACCCGGCAAAGCCTGGCAAAGCACATAGCTTTCAAGCTGTCGAGACCTTGCAGGAGCCGTCTCCAAGTATCTTTAGTTGGCTCTTTGGAAGGCTATTCTCTGAGCCACAGGTTGACCATTCACCATATGGGCCATTAGTAAAGCCCGGGATGTACAGGTCATACAACTCAATCTATCGACAAATTGCCGTTATCCCACGTCACAAGCCATCGCCTACGCCAGAGCACCCCGCAACCCCATCACCCGTTGACGACCCATATCGTGTAATCTTTCACTTATGGAAACCAATCAGAGTTCCTAACTTTACAAAAAGTCATCCGGGAGTTCCTGATTTTCGCGTGGCAATTGTCAACGCTCGCACGACTTCGTTCCGTCACTCAGTCAAATCACGTCTTTGTTAGAGAGCACGCCTTGGGACCCCCCAAAATCAGGGCAAGGCATCAAAAACACCTACCAGAAACTGAAGCACGGCTGGCGAAATGTGGTTTTGGCAGTAATTGACCAAGGTGTTATCAGCTATTCGCGGCTTGGGGAAACTGCTTTTGGAGACGAGCAATTATTCGAAAGGTTTGACCAAGGAAGCTTCCAAGGCAGCAAGCGAGGTCGTGGCGGCGGGCGAGGCAGAGGGCGTGGGCGTGGTGGAAGAGGAAGAGGAAGGGGTGGTAAATAAGCTTTGGCGTTGCGATTCGACTTGGATTAATAAAGTGTATCACAGGCTAAGTAGAAGATGTTGGGGGCTTTGGGGGGAGTGCGAAAAGGTCAAGGCACCCGGCTACATGCAGCTTGACAAATTCGGGAATTCCCAACACGAAGGTTGCCTTGGCTTAACCTGTAACAAAATGAAAATAGAATAGGCAGTTGAAGGAAGCAGCTCTACGACTCTGCACTCATTTTATGCTGCATTACAAATTGCATTGCTGCACGTCTGCAAATGACAATTACAGTAGCACGAGGTGGCGCTGTAATAAGCCGAACACCTCATCACTTTAAGAACCAGCGCGGTGCACTAACGGGCTATTATTATTGCTGATTGCAGGCTTACCAAAGCTACTATATCTACCTTATCGTACTTTATCTACCTGGTGCCATACAATATACCCCGTAATTTGTATTCGGCCTATGTACTTGAAACTATTAGCTAAAGTGCCTTGCCTTGGTAGAGAAAAGAGAGAGAGAGTAAGAGAGAAAAAGAGAGAGAGTGAGAGAGAAAAAGAGAGAGAGAGAGAGCGCGAGCCAAGAGCGCCTGGGCCAAAGAGCGCCTGAGCCAAAGTGCCTTCAAGGCGAGACACGCTAAGACAAGTCTGATCCCGGATACGTACCTCCCTCTAAATCCCAAGTAGTAATTCACACTCGCTTCCCTTCCAGCACTCTTTCCTTTCCTCCCTTCTTTTAATTTCCCTCCCTCCCTCATTACACTATTTTCTACTGCTACTCGATATCTCCCGCCTCTCCTCTCCTCTCCTCTCCTCTCCTCTTTCTCACACTTGCATACAACTTCTCAACCTCTCAACCTCTCAACCTCTTGACGCGTCTGTCATCCATCAATGTCGGCCACACTCTCGTCCAGCTCAGAGTCGTTAACCAGCCGGAGCACTGACAGTATGGAGCTCGACTCTTTCATCGATCAACATATCCCGGGAGGAAGCCCGTAAGTAATAGAGCGCTAATCATGCCATTTTTCATTTTCCTTCTTCGCTCGCTGCCACTCAACTGCCGCTTGCTCTGCATTTCTTGCCGCATTTCCTTTCCCTGCTTGTCGCGCATCAATGCATTCCTCGTTCTCACTATCTATCAATCACTTATCTTTTCCCTGCGCTTTGCTTCTTCACAATTTCGTCACAATTTCTGCTTCGTGTCATCTTGAGATCCCAACCAACTTTATTTATTGTCACTCCCTTGAAGGAACTACTGCACCCTGCATAGCAATCATCGCGAACGCAACGCATAAGCGACAAGTCATTATGTTTCTATTTCCATCCATCCACCACTTACTCAATGTTACATAACTCGTATCGCTTGCACATCTTCCTTCACACCCCCGATGTTTCATTTTGAGCGTCATTCTTGTATCCTTGGTCTTCGTTCTTCTGGCGCTCGTTCCCTTTTCGCACGTTCCCGTCCGTCGCTCTTGCCCGACACGTGTTTGAGCTTGCTTCTGAATTCTTTTTGACTAAGCTCAATTTGAACCAAAACGCCTGCTAATCTCACAACGATTGCAGAATTTCAGGATCCGCCAGAAACTCGCCCGTTCGGGAAGATGCCGAAAAGGGCATAATTGTCGACACACCAGGAGTTCAGATGGCCGACGCATCCGCCATCCTACTCAACCCCGACCAGGAAGACGATGAGGATGCCGTAGCTCCATTCTACAAGAGAAAGCGCGCCTCGGTCAATTACAACTTGGATGACTCGGGCTACGACAAGATTGCTAAGGGCATGCCGACCAGTGAGCCTGTTGCAAAGAGGGTACGCACGGGCAGTCCCAAGATTCGTGGAGTCATCATCGGTGTCTGGCGTGATTCCAGTGAGCCCCACGATGCGGATAAACACGTGATCTATGGCTTCATTGACATCCACGACCGGCTACGTACTCGGATCTACGGCATGAATCGCAGAGGCGAGGAGCTCGTTGGCAATATCCCAACCGGTGCTGGAGGATGCTGGGTCACATTTCCACGAGTCATTTTCGACGAACACCTACTGGCACTCAATCCCGCCGAGATCAAGGAATATGTCAAGCTGCGATCTGAAGTCAAGCCAGAGAACACGGCTGAAGAGCGACAAGAAGCTGATCAGAAAGCCGTTCTCAAGGCAAAGCAAATCGTCGCAGAAGACTCGGCATCTCCCGGCACTCGGCCCATGGCGCATCGCCAATCTCTTGGGCGGGGCGCTCGGGGCGGCCATCGCGAATCGCTCCCTCGCGAGCCTCGTCAAACTCTTCACAAGGCGCCAAGTTTCCAAGCCGTCAATGCTGCCAACATGCAAACGCCCAAGGCATCGCCGTTCGCTGAAGGAACTCAAGGGACCCCAGCAACACCAGGAAAGCCGCTTGGCATTCTTCTGGGCTACTGGTCTGAATCTGATGAGCCTCGTCTAGAAGACAAACACGCCGTCTTTGGTGTCCTCAGCGGCACCGACTGTTTTCGAGTCAAGGTCCAGAGGGTTACACGCGATGGTCGCTATGTTGATGGTAACTTCCCGATTGGCGCTGGGGCTCTGTGGCTTCATTACGACAAGGTCATCTTTGAGCCTCACCTTGCTACATTGAGTCGCCCTGAAGTAAAGGAGTACTGTCGCATTCGTCAAAAGGATCTCGAAAACAGAGAGTCTGAGAAGGAGCGCAAGGCCAATGAACTAAAGGCTGTCGAACAAGCAAAGGCTGTAGTAGCCCACCAGGAAGGTCCCAGCAACGGCATCGAACAACCACGTGTCCCACCACTTGAGATGGAAACCCGCCATAGCGCTAGGTCCGAGAATAAGAATGCTGCTAGACAACAGGTAGAGGCCGATGCGGTGGCGGAGAAAGCCAGAAAGGAGAAATCTGAGGCCATAGAGAGGCAACATGAGAAGTCCAGAAAGGAAGTCGCCTTGGCAGAGGCTGTCATTCAGGAGGCCGCACAACAAGAATTGAAGAACAACATCAAGAAGCTTAACAAAGTCTGGGTTGCACAACAAGCCGCAACATCATCGCCCTCCCCGAGACCAGCAGTAGTAGCTTCTGTGGCTAACGAGGAAGTCAAGTTTCACAACGGCATCAAGTACGAGCGCAAACAGAACGGTCCATTTCAGGGAAAGCTTGTTAGTTCTGCACAGATATTGAGTATTGACGGAGAAGACTACGTTGAGTACAGAGTTTTGACGAAGCCATCGTTCTTCTAGTTGGTCATTGCCAAACATATCGCTCATTTCATGGTGGAATAATGCATCCTTGCCACCTATTTTTCATCTACTGCTTTGCATGCTTTCAAGGACTATTCCTAATGTTTTCATTTTTCGGAGTTCTGCTTTCCATGGAGTTTGATGGCTGTTGGGCATATTTCAACATGGTGTTTATATCGTCAGGGTACTCTTTGGAGGATGGTATTGCAATTACACCTAAGATGGTGTTTTTCTTTTGTAAAAGACATTGCCTGAAAACTGCAGACTTGGACTGTTTCCTTGTGGTATAGAATGTATTTCAGAGGGATTTTGATATCGCAAGCACTCAACCCTGTGTATTGAAAAGAATTAAAATCTGCATTATAGACTACTCTGCTTGATATTCTACAACTTCGTGAGATGATGAGTTCAATGCCTTGTTTTCGTTGCATGGTGGTTTGATGACATCCGTTTCGTCTTTGTTATGCTTAATATTGTGTAGACCAAGGCACTTCAAAAGCCCTCGGCGAGGAGTGTAGCAGTTGAGAATTGACTCGGTCTAGTTGATCAAATGGATATGCATGATGAGCTAATTATACTTCGTCGTGGCTTTGCATGTTTCATCACGTACTTAGCTAAGCCATACTATGCGAACTAACTAATCTCCGCGGAAATGTGTCTATGGATAGATAGGCGCGATGTGTATGCATCAGGTCACTTGGATGGAAGAGCGGGATGGTTTTGTGGGGTTCTTGATATTTTGATATTGTGCTTAACTATGTTGGGGGCGGGCCGGGTGATGGGGGAAATGGGGTTCTAAAGTACATTTGGGGGTATGGTTTGGGGAAGGGGTTCGTTGGGTATCTTGAAGGAAGCAAAAGCGGCAGATGCTGGTCTGTTAGCTTGAAGATCAAGCGTTGTTGAATGTTGTGATATGCTTTTTGAAGTTCTGAGTGTAGCTATTTGTAAGGGGCAGATGTGGAGGGGGCCCTTTTTGGATTCTGGTGTAAAGATGATGTATTAATGCAGGGGTTGATGTGGAAGGGGGCTTTGATGAATTCTGGTGTGCATGTGATGTTTTGATGCAGGGGGTCGGTGGTGGTGGTGTCGAATGGATTTGCATTGGCGTCCAGCATGTCGCGTCAATTCCATTCCACTGCTATTTACCAGTCAGCTAAAACAACCAAGTGAGGTATGCAAACTGCTTACTTGAAGTAGTAGAAGCAGATGATGACTTTCCAGGACGGATCTGGAAGGCTGCCCAGAAAACGTGAATTGGTGTCAAAGAGTAGAGGTTGTACTCTCAAGGGGATTTATCTCGTATGATAGAAGAGAAGCCTCATTCAGAATGTTCTTCCTCCATGGAGGATTCTGCTTCTTCTTCTTCTTCTTCTTCTTCATCATCTTCCCCTTCTCCTTCGTCTTCCTCCTCAGAAGCATCAGAATCCGAATCATCATCGTCTTCTACTTCGACACCGTCCTCGTCATCGCTGATATCTAGAGACTCGGCGTCATCTGCCCGTTTATTAGTACTTGAACATTAATCAAAGGGAAGATCCTACCTCGGATATCACACTGGAGCAATTTGTCTTCGTCTCCTCGGTTGAGACTATCCTGCGTGATAGCGCCGATTTCCTGGTGTTTTGATGTTTGCACTATTTACAGATGTTCAGTGTCGGCTCAATTTACAGGAAGTAAGAAAAACCAACTTTCTAGAAGGATGTTGTCAATCGTGTCTTCGACGACAATCTTGACGAGGTAGGTCTTCTTATTTTGACCCATCCGATGGACGCGCCCAAAAGCTTGGTTCTCCCTGCAATACAGTCAATAAATATCAATTCATGTCTCGAGGGTTAGTGACTTACGCCGCTAGGTTCCACCACAAGTCCCTTGACTATGTTAATTGATGGTCACCAAAATAGTGGAAGAAACTTACACTACTATTGCCCGATTGGCCCAGGTCAAATTAAGTCCTGTACTTCCACATTTCAGCATCATGATCATAACGTGAACTTCCTCGGCGTCCTTGAACTCTTTGACAGCTGCGTTTCGTTGCAAGTCGTTCATGTCTCCCTTTGTACCGTAAGCAACGTAAGCAGCAAAGTCTAGGCATTCGACAGAAGACTTACCGAGTAGTAAAGGTAGTTGATTTTCTGCTTTTGCAGCCTTGCGCCAATCATAATGGCAAACAAACTCCATGAGGTAAAAACAACAATTTTATCCTCTGGGCACTCTTTCTTCCATTCTTTGATCTGAACGATGGTTGTGTCTAGCTTGGCTGTGGGTAGTATGTCAATCTTGCCTGCGTCAAAGGATCTCATCCATTTTACAGAAGATCTTTGACCAAGATTTGGCCGAACGCCCAGGTAGTCTGTGGCCTGCTTCGGAATTGAGGACTTTTTTTTGCTCTGTCTTCTCGATGTCTTTTTTCGCTTTGGCTGATCAAGACGCAGCAAGTCCTGGAATGGCTTATGACACTTGGGGCATCTGTTCTCCTTGAAAAATGTGAGTATGTGTTATGTTTTCTGTAGATGTGGGAATCAGCACGAGGGATGAGGAACTTACTTCTCCATTGTCCGTCACCACAGTCTCCATTTTTTCTCCAATGCATTGCTCGCAGAAATAATGATTGCAGCCTTCAATTCTGACAAGATCTTCGAGTTCGCCATTCTTGCAAAGGCAGCAAAGATGAATTTTCCGAACAATTATTCTCTTTGACCGTATATGTTTTCCGGCCTTCTTTGACCCCATCCAGATGTCGATACCTATCCGAAACATAAATATTGGGGCTGTAGATGACCGCAAACCCAGAACTCACGATCAATGACGCCCTTTGCAACACTCTTGGCCTTCGAAGTCTCTTTTGGGTTGGAAGAATCCAATTGTAAGTTTTGGATGTCTAATTGGAGACTTTCTAGTTGTGAGACGGAGGACATCATCTGATGAATGGGTTAAAAGCTGATCTTTAGTGAAGGATTCGAATCAAACCTGAATCTGATCGTGAATGAGATCAGGATTCGCTACCAATCTGCTAAAATTAGCTCGATACAAATACTGAATTCTGCAATTTACTGACTGTCTCAACCGTGTGATTTGTTGAAACCTATTGCTTAGGTCGTACAATCGGCTGCCCTTCGCTAGTTTCTTTTCCTTTCGTTGCAATCGAAGATCCGCAAAGCGTTGTTTAGCAAATTCAGTGAGTAGCTGCTCAGGTTGCGTTGGTTTGACTGTTAAGATGCAGCTCCGTGGCTCGTCAAGAGGGACGAGCCTTTTGTCCATGATCTGGTCTTGGTAGGTGCGACTTTCAAATCGTTACTCTTAAACTCGCCGCGACCCGATAAAGGAAGGAGTAATAAGGAGGGTAACTAACCGCATCATTACATTTGACACAATACTACCAAGATCTCGAGCCGGTTCAGTACCCTATAATCATGTCAACACAAGAAAGACACCGGAAGAATAAAAACAAACATCATTATCATCATTATCCTCCTTAGCCTTCTTGCAAAAGCGGTTTTTAAACCTTCAGAAGGCAGACCTGATCAGCTAGGTGGACCTCAAAACACTTCTAGGATGACTTACCCCACAGATGTCACACCTTCCATGAGCGGGTGTTTCAAAAAGCAGAACAAGGGATAAAACTCTGAGCAGAGTCAATATCAGAACTTCATTGGTAGCCAAAGAACTTTGTACCTTCGTAACGATTTTGGATGGGAGTCTAAAGAGAGTTAGACATCAACTATTTTGAGAAAGGCTTCCAAGAAATTACCCCACTTAAAGCCCATCTAAAATCTCCACTCAATGCAATCACCGCTTGCGTAAGTTTCGAAGAGAAGTTTTTGATATTATGCTGTATCTATTAGCAAAGCTGAGGAAGGTAGAATGGTGCTACTCACTGCTTCGTCGAGGACAATCTTGCGGCAGTATAAAATTAGCAAATGTCTTTCTCTTCAAATGCGAATGAAAGTGACTTACCCGATGCCAATCGACTTTATGGAGAAGTCCTCCCCCCTTCCCCTGGAAGCTTGCCAGGATAGCATTATAAGGTGCAATAACAATGTCATTGGCTGTTAGTCGACGAACTGTGTTGTTGTTAACGTCTTTTAGACTGTAGATAATTATCCGCCTAAGTTTGGTGTGTAACTCCGCTTCTGACATCCATTGATATTTCTTGATTCTATCAGCTAGGAAATACTGCATGGAGATTACTCAAGTAGCTGCTTACCAAAGACCTTGGGACCACTACCAAAGTGGTCTTAACCTTTTTTTCACCCTTCACGGGCGGGTTTCCCACCACGACCTATTATGTTAGTGACTTAAACTTTTTCAAGCACGAGATCTCCATACCGCAAGTGCCTGTATGGTTTTACCTAAACCCTAAGATACGTCAGTAAGTTTCTTTAGACCTATCTGTGATTTTCGACAGGTACCTACCATATCATCAGCCAATATACCACCGAATGGTCCCTCCTCCAAGCACTCTCTTTCGATCATCCAACCAGCACCAATTAGTTGATGATCACGAAGCACTATAGGATTTTTAGTGATAAATTAAAGGAGCGAAGGGGTTACCTACGGCTATGCATGCCCTTTAGACTCCAAAGGCTATCTACCGCTCCCACTTTCTTAAACCCAAAGCTTTTGCGAGACTTTACAATCTCATTGGCATTAGTCCCACGATTTGAGATATTTACCCTCGGATGCTCTGCTAGGAATTTTCTTATCAAATCATCTCTAGCTTTAACCGTTGTTGCTTTGATTGGTACGTCGATCGGCTCCGAGGTAGCACGACGTGGTGAGCTGTCATTGTTTTTTGATAAACTTTGAAGCATGGCTCCGCCAGCAGCTGCTCCTTGGGTCTGTGTAGTGTTTGCATTCGTTTTGCGTGGCTTCTTACTGACTCGATCCCATTCTTGCTCACGTTGTCTTTTGAAGTACTCAATCGGGATTTTGGGCCTCGCTCTCCGAGTCTTTTTCTCCTTGGGAGGGCTAGGAACGGTATGGGACTCCTCGATGGGTGCCGAGACAGCCGAAGTAGATATTGCAGGGCTCTCGGGCACCTTCTGGATCGCAGATGATATATCCGTGGCAGTAATTCTAGCAACAAGGTCTACATCCTCACTCTTCACCTCTAGCTTGACTTGGGGCTGGGAGGTTTCGTCCACGTCCACGTCCATGTGCGCAGCGGCTGATGCCTTATCCTGCTTAGGCGGTACGAGCGCCGAGTTGGATTGAATGGCATTATTGATAATTGCCTGCTGCCTTTGTATTTCCAGGTCTGATGATTCCTCTATTTTTACTTTGGGTTCGTGCGGAACAATGCCGACCCCGCTCATTTCTGTGTCCATTTTGCCTATTAGTATGTTAGCAGGTCCAAATTCACCCAAGAGGCATATTGGAGATGAAGAATGCCTACGATTTCGTGTAGAATCTAGGGCGTCTTCTATGCTGGTTTTTGGGATAGAAGGTGAGGTTGGGTTAAGCAAGTGAAGGATATTGGAGCACTGAGATTCGGACCAGCTCTCCGTGGATCTTTGAAGTGAATATGAAGTGAGGATGAAGTAGCAACTATGCCTGTGGAATGCCAACCCAGCGTAGCTGAACCTGGTGGCTCAGTGCTATAACAAGAAGAAGGTAGAACCGAGACGGTTTGGAAGAAGATAGCTGGTGAGATTGCAGTAGGCTGGGGATGTCATAAGAACGATCTGGAGGAGACGAAAGGCGGAAACGAGGTGAATAGCAAGAGTAGATGGTAAAGAGGAGATGGTGAAGAGGAGATGGTGAAGAGAAGATGTTTGTGGTTGAGGTTGTTGCTCGACAAGTCGAGAGAAAGAGAGAAGCATTCTGTACTAGAGGAGAAAGTGGGTCTAACAATTCACTGAAATAACTGCATAGATTCGAGCGAGTTCGAAAACAAGGTTGAGAAACAAGTCTCAGCGGCTTCGGTCTTTTTTTGCAGCCTGCAGAGTTCAAGGCTTATTACCGGTGTAAAATACGAATGCAATCAAAGTCGAGCCTTGGTGAAAGGTGTTTAGAAATCTTTATACCTAACTTTAGACGCATATTCCCCGAATTAACAAGAATTAACACTAAAGATAAAGATTCCTCGAGAAGCAAGCAAAACTTCGCGAGCAGAAATTGGCGGAATAGCCAGATCCGGATCACAAACAACCCGTATAATACAAGCCCCAAGGTGCGTTTGGCATAAAGTCTCGGCAAGTCATATAGCCTCAGGCTGTGTTCGACGACGTTTCTAGAGTTTGAATCTGTGGAAGGCGTTGTAGGGGATACAGTAGCCCTTGCCCACCACCAAACTCAGGGAAATGGTGGTGGGCCATGCCGCCCTGGGGATGCGGGCCAGTATATACCTGGTGTTGAGCTTGGTGATGTGACGGCGGCTGCTGCTGTTGAGCCCCGTCGTCCCGGAGATGCATCAAGTGAGCAAAAGGCGCGGTCACTGAACCAGCAGAAGAATTTCGATAACGTAGAATAATGCATTGCAAGCATCCAAGTTCGAGGCTCAGGGTATATCATTCTCTATGCCACCGCGTTAGCCAGCTCAAATGCGTGAGAAGGGGTTGTCAAAGTTGCCAACGAGTCGACTCGGCTGGGAGTAGATTCTTGAAGTTTACAAAAGACTTGCTGGATGTGCCAGTCCACGCCATGCTGGTCCTTTATGATCGTTTATGTTTTCTGGCTCGAGGAGTCTGGTCGTGATGGTGCTGATGGTGTAGTGGTGTAGTGGTCAAATGCTTAGTCATCTCGCTCTGGTGGCTTTTCTGCAAAGACAACACTTGAAAACGACGTCAAACCTTCATATCATTGTACCATCACACTTCACTCTTCGCCCACTTCATTCGTATCAAGTCTCAACAGTCACTCAGTGGTGACAATGAATTCAAGAAGATCTGCAATGCAAGTACGAGAAATCTTCGAATTCGGCGCCACTTGTCGCGTCATTGTTGCCAAAGACAGCACTGTTCCGGCGCTTGAAGACATACCGAATTGTCAGTGATGTCGACTAGGCTCTTGAAGTCGGTGGGAGAGGTGCTGGACTGGTAATCTGCTTGTACTTGTAGCAGGTGCTTCCGGGTTGTGCTGCGAGCAAGGCCTCTCGCAAGCGTACTCGAGCAGCGCTCGACCTACAGCGGTGACTTCTGGAGGAAAGCGCGAGCAGCTTGAAGGCTGCATCACTTGCTCATCAGCACTTGTACTGCGTGTTGGAATGATGTATGTACGCAATCTTTCGATGAAGAAGGAGCAGTACGAGCGTGTCACAAGCTGGCCCGCGAATGGGGAAGGGACGATTCCTACGCTGCTACAGTACTATTAAGCCTCATCCTAGGTCTAAATTTCGCCTCTCGCCAGCTCAAAGCACAGCCTCCCTTCCATCATCCAGGAATCAAAGCCCCTATAAGGCACGTGACTCTTTACAGAGTAGGCGGGGGCTTGTTCACATGCGTTCTCGGTACCCCTGACCAAGTGGACGATGTTTAGGAGCGGCTCTCTGTCGATGAAAAAAGTGGCGGAATAATGTACCAAAAGTGTGGCACATTATTCGGCCATTTATTTCATCCACGTAGAGAGCGGGTACACGTATGCAATTCATTCTGCCCCTGATGAGCTTCTAGCCTTAGTTCTAGCCTTACAACATCATGTTTCCATTCCTCTCATCGCTTCCACCAGACTATCAGACAACGACAAAACAACATCAACCTTCTGTGCCCCTTTTGGCCCTCCACAAGAACCTCCATGGCCACAGGCGATATCTCATCGGAAAGGGCCGGAAATGAAGCCCCAGTCTCCGAACATTTGCACTTACGAATACGGGCTTATGGACGTAGAAAAGACCCCACCTACCACATCCCCGACCCCGTCGAAAACAATATCACGGCCAGATACGTCACGCGCCCTCATGAAACGGAACGCCCATGTTCAATCTAATAAAGCCGGCTGAGGAATGAAAATCTCAAGAGCCGTTATTGCACATCGCATGTTCAGATGTCATTGTAGCGTCATGGCTGGGGGCGAGACTACGAATATGACCTATAAGCCCAGGTAGGGGTTTCTTGAACGTCGCAATAAATGCTGGTTGGGTTCCATCTGTCCATTTCAAAGTCCTTTGATTAGGAAAGTGCTGGAGCTAGTTTTTGAGGACTAGGAAAAAAGCACGGTTGCTGGGTTGAGTTGAAGAAAGACTGGAGTTTGCCAATTGCAAAATGCTCCGCATGAACCAGAGCCCGAGCAAGAGTTGAAGGAACTTTTCGAGTTCAAATACAAAAGTGGCTATGCGATAACTTTCAAGAAGAAGTTGTAAATGAGCATACGAAAGCACCAAAACCTTTTCGCCAATTCAAATGCATATCCCATATCGCCGTCCCAATGCATCCCAGAACGCCCAACTGTCCTACAACCCCTACCAGCCTACGCAGCGATCCGATCACGAAGTAACAAAAGCCGCAGCCGCCGCGGCATTCTCACCATACAACAGATGAGGAACGAGTATCTGCAACAAAGTCAGCCATGCATGATCAAGAACAGACATTCATGAGATATCAGGATGTTATCTCCAACCCCCAAGTGTATGAACAGAGAAACAAAATACTTACAAGGTCACCGTTAAGACAGATATTATCTCCGACATTGCAGAAAGTCTTCACCTTCGAAGGATCAACATTGGCAATAGCAGTACCGTTATCTAAAGAGTAATTATCATTAGCACCATTCATCCATTTCCGCTTATTTTCTCTTCAAAGAGACAAGCAATCATACCTGGATCTCCAAAGACGACCACCCTGCTAATCCAAGACGCCGTAGCAGCAGGAAGTTGCGCAGCTGCATTATGAACAATCTGGCAGCCTTGCGAGTAGCCCGATGCTACCAATTTGGTATCCGGGCACGCTGCCATGGCGGCGGAAATTTGATTTGCCCTGTTCAGAAGTAAGCAATGGATTAGGTCAAATTCAATCAATGCTCATCATGAGAGCGAACAACTCACATCTCAGTACTTCCACCAGCATCACCTCCGGCGATATAGCCAGCAATATCAGCATCATAATCATTAACGCCCTGAATGGTCAACGAATCCGCTCCTAGACTCGTTATGAGGGCATCGAAAAAGGGCGGGCCGACTAGAACCCCTACGTTTCCTGGCTCGGTGGTGCCGCGGGCGAATATCACGGTGTATGGCTTGCAAGTGCCGCCGAGCTCGTTGTACGTGGTTTGTTCGCCGGTGAGCGTGGCGAGTAATAGCTCGAAGTTAGTCAGGATTGTGAGGACGGATTCCAAGGTGCCGTCGACGTCGGGGAGATACTGGACGAGGAGGGTGAGAAAGGCATTTAGGGGAGTCTGTCGTTTCTCAATTGAGGCACGGGCGTTGAGGTTGAGATGGGGATTTGCGACTGGGGATGCGATGGTGAGTCCTAGGATGGTAACGAGGGTCCAGATGGAGAATCTCATGGTGATGGAGGTATTGAAGCTCTTGGAAGAGTAGACGGTAAAGTCTGGGACTGGCTTCCTGGGGCGGGCAAAAAGAATGGGAAGAATGGAAGATATGCTTTCCAATAAGCAACTATGGAATGGCTTGACTTATAAGTCATTCAAGGGCGGGTGCCCTAATTCGCCCGCGCACCAATTTACCTCAAGAAAAAGTACCTATGCTTCTATTGCTCGGTGTCATGGCACAGTCCGAGAACGGTACTTGGGTACCTTGTGGAACGCGGGGTGGAAAGCAGGGGTACGCCAGCGAACTACGCCCCTTTGAGCACTACCCGAATCTTTAAACAGCACGAACGCCGCAAAGCATCAACGACAGTGCATGTCCTGCTTACATCTCGGGGCCTAAGTCTTCAAAATGTAGGCTTGTGAGGGCCCTCATGACCCTCTCGCGGACGGCGCCAATGGATCGCCAATGAGGAGACACAAGAGGGGAAGGAGGGGATGCGTGCTCCAGTCTTGGCTTGGTACTTTGAAAGGATTGCGGGTACGATTGGGGGACGGATGATGAGTGAATGGAGGGAAGATAAGCATAATTGCGATCGATGGACAGCGCTGGCGGCCAGTAGCGAGCCGTTGAGGTACGAGCCGTTGGGCGTATTTCAGGTGAGTGGTACACTTTTGAAGGTGTACGTGTTGTCCCTGATCGGCCCGTTCCAAATCCTTCACTAGAAGACAGGTAGGTGATTATTCCTCCACTCAGCCTCCCACACTCACCACTCACTTATTCGTACCACCCACCTCGGTATGCTGTGCTTTTCTGTCACTTGTCAGTCCTCGCGCATGGTTACATTCCCAGCACACGTCGTATCTGGGGATTATCTGGGGTCGTGTGCGTACAGTACCATTGGTATGCGGATAATGCGGGGAAATAGATGGTCGAGGGCGCCATGGGCAACTTCCCAAGGTGCCCTATTTAAGCCTCGGTTCCCATGTGAGCAGGGGCTAGGTAGGGCTCCAGCGGCTGCATGACACTTCCGCTGCCCAATCGTGGTTACTCCGTGGTTCCCCCATGAGATAGATCTGCGATTGAAATTTACGCTTACTGTAATTAACCGTAAATCTTTATATCCAATCGGCATCGGAGAACTCGAAACCCGCACCTCAAGGCGTTTGTACGTGATTGCAACGGTCTCCACCTTTGAATACTACTGGACGGCTCACGGAGTTTGTGGTGTTGAATGGATACTCAGGTCATTCCCACCCAGGATATATCCCAGTCTTTTGCAGCTTCCAACGAACCAGCAAACAAAGAGTTGCATCTATTTCTAGCCAAATCAAAATCGCTCCCTGGAAGGATTTCTATAATCTAATTTCCGTTTCTTATTCTCGTGGACGATCTCTTATACCACCACTATCTTATCTCCCTGCGTGCTCGTGATGCTGTTTTCCGTAAATGCCCAAGGCTCTCCTGCATCCCCGACCATACCTCGAAGGAAAGGGTTACCTGCCGAATGCAACAGGAGCTCGAGCACTACGCAGATAAGCTGCCTGGATCCATCAAAAGGAGCAAACTACCCTTCAAGGGGAAGGAACAAGCACTGCATCCTCCCCTTTTGAGTTCATTCCCACTCTATCCTCCCCATTTGAGTTCATTCCCACTCTACATCCTCTAACGACGCGCGAGCAACGGTAGGGCCGTGTATTCCCATTGAAATCGGAAGGGAGGCTGGCTTGCCCATGAGGTGAGCTGCGACATATTCGGCCAGATAGGGTGTCTTTCAAGAGATTGTTCTTGTCAGTATTGGAGTAGATGGATGATATTGTCACGACTATATCTGACTTCAGTCTTCGCGTGCGGACTCCGAAGTGGACAAGGTCCTAGCAGTATATGGATTGACATAAAGCTTTCGAGCGAAGTGAAGACACAAAATACCGGTTCGCGAGTACAACCTGGATACAACCAACCTCGGAAGAAATTTGACATGCTCATAGTTGATACTTGAAAACGTGGATCTATTTCAGTTATTCTAGAATCTACTTACCACCCACCGCAGGACGTCCCCTAAGAAACTGTGTACTCAGGAATCACGGCAGCACTTGCTCTTCCTAGACCAACCATTGGACGTGAAATTTCCGAATACTTAAATTCGTGCTTTTCCAACAGAAATCCACAATCTCAATGGTAATCCCAGGGCAGCGTCCAGGATCTCCGAACTTCTCCCACGAACTTATCCCGACATCTACCTCCTCCATAACGTCTAGCCGCAGCACTTGTAGAAGGCGGACGTGTATAAACAATAATTACTCGAATGCCAGAAGACTGAAAGAGCATTCCGGAACGACAGACAATACACAATGGTAGGGAACTCAATTTATGATCATGAGCTTCCTGAAAGCACTCAGCACTCGCCAAATCTACCCACAAAAACGAACGAGCTATAGGTCGATGCGATACTATCGCAAGTAGAAGCGATAATCAAGTACGCCAGTTGGAATATACAAACGTTCTGTCTGTCTCGCAGATGATGATCGACCATGGATGTAAAATGCTCGAGTCATCAGATGCGGCAAATCATCACACCAATAAAGAAACCTGGTACCGAAGTCACGAACAGAAAGGGAGCGGGTTTGCGAGAGCCATTGCAATTATGCCAGTGTGGTCAAGCAGGCCACGTGGAAGGAAACGTGGACGCGTCCGTTGAGACTTAATGGCACAGCAGGTAGAAGGATATCTTCTGCGGGTAGGCGGAGTCGAGTATGTTGTTGAAGTAATTTCAAGTAGGTGCGGAGCATCTTTAGCAGGACGAAAGAGCGTGGATGATGAAGGCTTCTGAGGGCATGCAAGCCATAGGACATTTAGGGGGTAGTGGTTTGGAGATCTCCCTTGGGTGGGACAGCGATAGATCTTGATGGGCGTTTTCTGAATAGGATGCTGGACAGCTCCAATATGAAGATATGCGTCCAACGTTAAGGCAGTGATACTCTCAGACTGCACAACAATGAAGATAGGAAGGCACACCACGTTTGCCGATGCCGTCGATACCGGAGACTGTATTCAACAGGAGGTCATCGAAATGCATTGACGCGGAGGTCACAATGAGGATCCACAGCAAGTATGGGGTTTAATGTTTTTTTTATTTTTGTCCGAAGCCAAGCCCAGTGATACTCGAAACAGTTGAAAAGCAAATCGGATTGACGCAAGTTGTATTGACGCAAGCTCGATAGACGCGCATGTCATTCGATAAGGCTTGGTATGGTGCTCCTCCACTAATCTGAGAGGAAAGGTGTCTGATGAAGCTGTCCGAAAAACCCCCGGCCTTCCATGGCCACCCCTCGTCCGTACAGACGCTCGGTATGATGATCCGCAAATACAATTTAAAAAAGAAACCGGTTTGGCGCAAATCGCTGAAAAGAGTATTATGAGGTGTCGCAAATATCCACCACGCCCAAGCCTGTGATGTGAGAGGCTAGCAAGTTCGAAAGCTAGGCATATTAACAGTAATACAATTGCAATAAGTTGGGTTTCGCGAAAGGTGTATTGAGTAATCGAATTTTCATTCAGAGAACCGAGCCAAAAATGCCCTGGACGAAGTTCACTAAATCCGAGTTAGTAATTTCTTCAACGATCAACAAAGAAGACTAACTGACCAGAATTTCATCATCCATGTTCGCATCACCGTTTGCGGCAGGTTGGGCAGCGCCAGTTGCAGGAGCATCAGTGCTGCCACCTCCAAAGTAGTCCATCATTTCAGAATCAAGCTCTTCAGCGGTCTTCTTGGTTGGGCGGGCGCTCTTGGCCTTCTTCGCACCACGGGTCGCAGCTTTTCCACCACGAGTAGCAGTGGCCTTGGTAGTAGCAGCAGACTTTGGCTGCGACTTGGGCTGGCTTTGAAATTGTTAAAGTGGAACTCAATCAAATCCAAGAACTTGGCTTACCTAATTCGCTCACTGAGACCCTTGGGAGTGGGCAGGGCAGTAGCACGCTTGGCATCAACAATCACCTCAACCTAGCCAACTCGTTAATTTATGTCTTCAAAAGTGTGCACATCACATACCTTGATAGTTTTGTTGTCGACGAGAACTCCATTGAGTGCTTGGAGAGCTTTGGAGGCAGACTCCGAGCGAACAAAGATAATGGTGGCGATGCCACGGCTGACACCCCCGGGTCCATATGAGATTTCAACCCTCTTGACAGGTCCGACTGCCTTTTGAAAGTATTCCTAATTCCAAAGTTTGGTTAGTCATCTGGAAACCGTTATATTATACTGAATCGAAGATCGGTCGAGCTCGGTACGAAAGAAAAGGTATTGCGAATAATCTTAGGCCCATCCCGACAATCATTAGAGCACACCGACAACAGCGAGCAAGCAGTAGGTGTTAGTAGTCTCATCAGCGATTCTCGATGGAAGGATAATTCGAATCCCTCGTGACCAATGTTCCCCAAATGTGTCTCAAGTTGGTTCGCGCTGGACCCCATCCAGTTCCAATATCGATCCAATGCCACGTTCCAAACAGTCTGAAAATTCCCCAAATGGAATTAAGACTCGCGTGCAAGTTCATAAAGACTTTGAGTGTTGTCGCATAAGGTTTGCGACGCCCTTTTCAGATGTTCTCGAATAAAGGATACGATCTTGTGCTGTGCTGCTGCTTGACCCACTGCTGTGCTCGCTGAAGCTTGCTCTCGCTCGCGTTCGGTACCAAAAGTAGACTCCAATACAAAAGTGCTCGGCACGATAGTAACACGCCATCATCATGATCTGCTCTATGTTCAGGAATGGTGCTTGCCAGGCTACCTCCAATGAATCATAGGTATGTGCAAGACTGCAAGAAGCTCAACTTCAATCCACTAATGCTTGATATGTTTGAAAGCAGAAGCGGATCGAGGAGACGTTGCTGATGAGGCTTCCCCAAGTATACTGAACCTCGCAAAGCGTAGGTAGAAAGATCACGTCGACGGATCATAGATTCGGTGTGGGAGGAAGAATTCGACAAAAGTCCAAAGGCTCGAGGGCCTCATAGGTAACATACCTTTACCATGGGTTCCGACACATCCTTGGGCTGCACGTTATTAGTTGGGTTCAGATACGAAGGATAATTCGGGAATGCTCACCAAACCAGTAACTAGAATCTTGCTTTCGCTGTTTCCACTGGGGCCAGTTGGCGTTCTTTGAGCGATAACTTTTCCACCCCTAGCGGTCTTCTTGATGCCATTTGAAGGGGCAACATGGGCGGGCTTGGCGGCAGTGCGGCGACCAACACGACGGCCTTTGCCGACTGAAGTGCGACGGGTGGTGGAGAGGATCTCATCGAGAGACTGGTCGAGTTTTCCAGACATATTTGATGTTGCGGGGGTGATTTACGCGTTTGTATTTGGGATAAAGGTCAAAAGCTGGGTGAATGCGGACAGTTTTCGAGGTCAGCGGAAGTTGGCAGAAAGACGTTCAAGTATGTCGACGTTCGAGGAACTATGGAGACAAGGCTGGATGGCTCTGGCTTTGTTCTTGGTCTCTGTGTCTTGCGCTGTTTGCGTGGCGATGGAATGAGGCTGTGGCTGTGTACTTCGAAACGCGCTTCGACGAGATCAGGTCTGAAGTGGCAAGAAAGTGCGGCTACCGAAGTTGGATGAAGCGCGCAAAGCTAAAAAGGCTTTGTTGAGATCTGGACACAAGGCGATCGTGAGAATCGAAGGTGTTTTGTGATGTGATGAAGAGTTGGTTTGCGGATGGGGATGAGGGAAGAGGATGAGGATGCAAACAGGAGATCCAAGGAGAAATGGCTGGCGGACAAGGAATAAGGCTAAGCTTAAATAAGCTAGCTCGCTGACTCACTTCACGTACGTACGGAGTACAGTAGGCAGGGCTCGGTTGAATGAACCACTCATCGCCGACAGAGTGATTGAGTCGAGTCTGGTTATTATTGTTACAAGTTTCAATGTTTGCTGGTGTGATTTATGTGCAATACGAATGGAAAGGCACTTGTTTTCTTCTGCGACTTTGTGTTCGCATATCTTCTTTGAGAAATCGAACTTCTGCCAGTAATTTCCCCAGATTCGTGCCTTGGTCTTTGGTATTATACAATTCGGCCTCCTCCACTGCCACGCTCATAAGCAAAGCTTTTATGCAGCTGTCTCTGCAATGTTCCATCCCACTAATCTCTTGTACATCCATTCAAGGTTGCTCCATAACGCCGAAAATGCTGACAGCTAAAACCCATTGGAACGCTGGCTTGCTGGGTCCCTTCTCCCTTCAGTGCCTACTAATTCACCACACACATCTTCTTCTTCATCTCGCTGCTGTCTGGGCTGCACCCTTGCCGTCTGTCTTTGCTGCTGCTCCAACCTTTTCAGATGGTTCTTCGACTGAGTTCACTTCCAGGAAGTGGTAAAGGATGATGAGGAGCATGGCAGCAGAGCCGAGAAAGATGGCCAATCGGTAGAGATCATCGTCAGAAATCATCTTGGTTGTAGATTCGGTGGAATTTGGAGGCCGTGTAGTAATTGGAGAGGTTGTCTTTGCGCTTGAGGAGCCACGTAACGCTTGGAGGAAAGTTGTTGGTTGAACCTTTGCCAAAAATTAGTTTATTTTCATTGAAATCGTCAACGAAGGAGATATGATATGGTCGCGTACCTAATGTAAAGTCTCCCTGAGTTGATTGGCGTGCAGCTGGTGAAGGTGATGTTAGGCCAAGCTTGAACATTGAGGCCAGCTTGAGCTTCGTTCCCCAGAAACTAGCGCCTCGCTTCTCAGCCACTCACGCTTCCCCCCACCAAAATTCCCGATCAAGGATCGATTTCGTCAACTCGCAAACCTGTTGTTTCTCGAGCATCTCATCTCTTCGCAACCACCTACAGTCATTTCTGGACATTCGGGCCACTTGAACTGTTATCAGCCTCACCGGCATCTATTCCCCCATCTCAACCTCTCGATACCATCCGCAATCGCCAAAATGCCTCCAAAGAAGGGCGCCAAAGAGCAGCAGGGCCCGGCCAAGAAGCCGCAGACGGTGGCGGACAGGACTTTTGGAATGAAAAATAAGAAGGGTGCCCAGACTCAAAGGCAGATTGCTCAAATGCAAGTGTCGGCCAAGGCTGGTGGCACCCCCGAGGAGAAGAAAAAAGCAGCCGACAAGTTACAGAAAGAAAGAGAAAAGGCTGCAGCCGAAGCAATACAGAGGGAGGAAGCAGAATTGTTCAAGCCGGTCCAAGTTCAGAAGGTGCCCTTTGGAGTTGATCCGAAGACTGTCCTCTGCCAGTTTTACAAAAAGGGTCACTGCGAAAAGGGGAAGAAGTGCAAATTCTCTCACGATCTGAACATCGAGCGGAAAACAACCAAGAAAGATCTCTACCAAGATACACGGGAGGATGAAGAAGTAAAGAAGAAGCAAGAGACCAATGAGGATTGGGACGAAGAGAAGCTAAGAGCAGTTGTGCTTTCCAAGAAAGGCAACCAGAAGACATCAACCGAGAAAGTCTGCAAGTTCTTCATAGAAGCCGTGGAAGAAGGAAAATACGGATGGTTTTGGACATGTCCGAATGGCGCCGACAAGTGCATGTACCAGCACAAATTACCACCTGGGTTCGTAGTCACATTTGATTGGTTTCGAGCCTATGCTAATATCATACAGATTCGTATTGAAAACAAAAGATCAGAGAGCTGCAGAAAAGGCTCTCATGGATAAATCACCTCTCAAAACACTTACCCTTGAGGATTTTCTGGAGTCAGAACGACACAAGCTTACGGGAGCACTTACCCCTGTTACACCAGAGTCGTTTGCGAAATGGAAAGCAGAACGACTCGACAAGAAAGCTGCTGAGGACCAAGCACGTCTTGCCAAGGAGGCCACCGGTCGTGCCATGTTTGAGAAGGGTGATTGGAATGCAAGCGGTGATGAAGACGAAGATGACGACAACGACGAGGAGGAAGAGGAAGAAGATGATGCTTGGAACATGGAGAAATTGCGACAAGAAAC
This sequence comes from Lachnellula occidentalis, assembly GCA_007821535.1. NCBI lineage: Eukaryota > Fungi > Ascomycota > Leotiomycetes > Helotiales > Lachnaceae > Lachnellula > Lachnellula occidentalis. The sequence goes on along the minus strand of QGMI01000003.1, from coordinate 78,346 downwards.
CGAAGCGATACGGGAGAAGAAAGAGGCCGAAAGAATCGCTCGTTACGGCGGAGCTCCACCGACAAATGGTGATAACGGTGTTCTAGAGAGTGTTGAGCCAGATACCAATGGAGCAGACAATGGCGAAGGACCATCATAAGCCTTCAGCATCTCAAACCTGGTCTTGAAATTTAGCGTCATTAGGAAGGAGTACACATCATCACGACAGTGAGGAACACGTTAAGGTTGGCAACCGGCACAGCGTTGTATGTATTCATCAGGAAACCAGGAATCCCTCAAAGCAAGGTTTTGGTTACTCCCTAGCTCTATGCCTTCAAAGCATCCAGGCTTCTGGAGATTGAGCAAATAATACTATCAGAAGACATGATTATATTTGTACATTTCGCATCATCTCGTCACTGACGTGAGAGTCTAAACTTGATTATTAGCCCGGAGTCTTCATCATCCAGAGCCTTGACAACATCCATTCTTGTTCAGTTCGCCATCACTTACAATTTTATCAGGAGACTTCCCTAATCATCTTGAACCGACTCACACCTAATTCTTCGAACATAAAGTATCCCTCATAGAAAGCGCAAATCCAACCAAAGGCCCAAACCAGATAATATACGCTGCATCTCATCAGCATCTCACTCCTTTCCAAGCACTTGTGAGTCTTTACCATTATCTACATGAACAACAACCCAATACATACAACTAACAAAAAGTTGCACCATGTGCAGAAGCCCCTTCTCACTCCGCTCTAGCACTACAGCCAACATCCCCTCCTTCCCGCTAGTAGCTTTCCCGTCTTCAGCGATTAGCTTTTTTTCCCATCTCCGTGGGTTTATGTACTCTTTCTGTTCCAAGAATACATTTCTGGCTCCTGGATATCGGTCGAATTTTTTTTGGGAACGACGGAGGAACTCAAGTGAGATGACAAGCAGAAAGGCTGCCATACAGGCGAGGAAGAAGCCAAATTAGGAGCCAACGTTGAAGGCTGACCATAAAAGGCATCGATCTATGATATGCCAGTTCAAGGGATCTACGAGAGGCGTTCAGCCAAAGCTAGGAGAAATGTTCCACGACTTACAGTAAATTTACATTTACTGTTTCCTTCCATCGTTGCCATTGAGACCGCAGAATTGGCAGGCATAGCCATGTCGGCGGCTGTGGAAGTTGCAATGTCCATATCCGATTCCAGTTATATTTCGCCTCTCGAAAATCAAAACAACCTGTAGTTTGACTTTGAAGACATCCGTCTCATATCTGTTCCCAGCATGACCACGTATGCATCTCATCAGCCAAGACGTCTAGCTCAGCTTGCCAATACTCGATCCTTATTCCAACCCAAACCAGCTCTCTCAACCCTATTCCGCCATACGGATACATTTTGCTCTATCGAGCCTTACACCGGGAATGTATACCTGCATGGAGCTTGATGCATCAAGGTTATGGTGCTACTTAATTGAGGCAAGGCGGATTTACACGTGGGAGCAAGCCAAAAACCAATACAAAGTCGGCAGAAACAGCCACGGCCGTTTTAAACTCAGCCTCCCACCAAGCCTCTCAGATCAATCATCTTCTCCAGTTTTCTTCTTTATTTAAACAGGTCTCCAAATGCTTCATTCTTTAATCGCCAAGGATCACCCGCCTATCAGCGCTGTTGGGATTCGTAGAGCAGATAACATGCTCAAATTTGCTCAAACGAGCTTGAGAATCAGTGTCACCGCATTAGCATCTTCGCTATTAGCTGATCACATATCAATGATGGCTGGAAACTTGCTCTATTTGACACTTGGCAGAACGCCAAAGTCTTCAAGATCGGCCAACAAATCGTACCCTTTCTGTTCTTTATGGGAATCGTGGGAATTGAGACGGGAATTTAAATAGCTAGCACTATACGCAGATAACACCTCTGTTACCCTCCAGGATTCACGCCCCCATGCCCTCGAGATTCAAGACCTAGAGGGTGTCTTAGTGGCAAGTGAAGCAGTATTTGTCGGTCAATTCTCATTTATATCGTCTTGACGACGCCACATTTCCAGAGTAATCAAGCCCTCATCATGCCTTTGATTAACGGGTACAAATATTCATGGTAAGCTTACTATCTACACAATATTGTTTCATGGAATTCTGACACCGAAGTAGTGAACCATGTATCCGCGGCCACCGAGCAACATCCTGTGCACACACCGACAGAATCCTAATCGAAGTCCGTAGACCAGGCCGACCACTCGAAAGCTGCGGTCACAAGCTCGATTCTTGTTCTTGCGGAAGATTGCAAGACTTATTCTCCCTCGGCGAAAGTAAATGCATAATGAACGGGCGATTAATCTCAAGACACTGACAACTTATCAGCACCTTTACGAGAGCATATCACCCCTGGCAAAGTACCTAAAATATCATCAACACCAGCATCAGCGCCCTCAAAGGCAAACCCAAGACCAGCATCTTATGTTCCTCGACCAATGAACAAAGTAGACAAAAGACCCAAGAAAAGACGAGGTTCACCAGCACAACCAATCAGCGTGGCATCAATCCAACTTGGAGATATTTCCAGCCTTCAAAGTCCAAGCTCAATCTCAGAACAAAGCAATCCGCCCATCCAAAGTACCAACTCTACCTCGCCGCCCCCATCATTCTGGTCTCCACCTCCACCCCCACCTCCCATACAATCAACCTCACCACCAGGAGTATGCTTCCTATCCTACCTCCCAGACCAGCACACGGCGCCGTTTCGCCAATCGCCACATGCAGACATCCAGAGCAGAATCGAAGATGTATCTCTGGCGTCGAACCCCCAGACGCAGCAGCCTGGTCAGAGGGAGCTTGGGCAGGCTCATGTCAGGAGTCGATATTTTTGCGGGCCAGTATGGTGATTGGGGAGGTATGTGGTAATGAATGATGATGGAGTTGGGGATTTCGGCAAGCCTGACGCGAAGAACCTCGGACGGGAATGGGCTATGAGGACTGTTGACCCGTCCTTACGACTAAGATGGGACGCATCAGCTGCTAGCTACAAGAAGAAGCCATGGATCCGGATATCTTCAAGCTACATCGCATGAAGTCCAGCGAGCTGCCGGATGTAACGAGGCTTTAGGAAAAAGATTTCAAGTGTGCCTGGTGTGTTACCGGTAAACAGAGATTACTCCTTACCAAAAGCTTTCTTAAGTCTGTATTTGATCTGTATAGATGCCAACATCCCAGCCAGCTCATTCCAGTACATGCATCGCCCGATCCACATCTCCGCGAATCGTTGCCGACAGACTCTCACCTCCACCCCCCGGGAAAACAAAATACTTCTTTACCTCAGCCCCACGGAAACAGCCGTACGCAATAATGAAATCGCCTCAAGATTGGCTTCAGGGGTATTTTCAGCAGCACGCGGAGGCTAGTCACATTGTTGAGGGGCAACACAACCGCGAACTCTATGGCTAGGATCTGACTTATAGAACACTCATAATTAATAAGTAAAATAATAAGAGGTTGTAATAAATATATTATAGAATAGATAGTATTTTAAGTGAGTAGAGAAGCCCTATTTTATAAGGCTTCCTATAACTTAAGCACCTGACTATTTATCACGTAGTAGTATATCACAACCCTACGATATTCATCCCTTATAAAACAACTCACTCGTCTTAAGTGATATATAAAAAGTAGTGTTTTACTACTAAAAACTAAGTTAAAACGTAAAGAAATGCTTTATAATAAGCGTATAGGCAAGAACCTAACTAATAATAAAATATGCTCCCCTTTTTTAGTAAATGAAGGACACTAAGCTAAATCTAGAATCTAGCCTCTTTATAACCTCCTTTACTTTCTATAATTCCTAAAACTTTACAACTTCTTACATCTTAGCATCTTAATATTTTTAATGCCTTTTATAACTTTATTACTATTAAGTAATATATTTGCTATTAATATCTTTAAGTTATTTATTGCTTTATCTTAGTTCTATGCATTTCTATCCTATTACTAGTATTAGCAGTCTAAAAATTAAACTTTATCATTAATATCTAAATCTTCTAAGTCTTAATACTATTATCATTTTATCTAAAGATGTATGCTAAGCAATCCGATTTCCTTTTTATATATTCTAAGTAGAATTTAGTTATTATTAAAGCATTAAATAACATATTCTAGACTTTGATCTATTAACTTTAATTTACTGATTCTATTAAAACCTTTAATTTTTTTACGTTTTAAGCATATTAATAGTTCTAATATTACTAGCTCGCTCTCTGATTTGCTAGGGAGTTAGCTAATTAATAGTGACTTCATATAAATATAACTACTTTTATAGCTTTTTAATAATATTAATAATCTTTAAAACTTGTTAAGAAAATGCAATAGTAAGTACTTCCTTTTATATCTTTTATCAACTCTAATACTAATTTTTGCATTAAAGTGTAGACTTTATACGCTAGTTTTAAGTCACTTCTATGATTTTCCTTACTATTCTTATTTAGTCGCTTGATATTACTATCAACTTTATTATTACTATTAAGTTTATTTGATTATTATTTACTTCACATTTTAGTATAAGTCCTACTAAGATTTTTATACTTTATCTATATTAATATTACATTTAGATGATAAATATATCGATATTAGTTTTAGTATAAGGTTCTAAGGTTCTAATGCTTTAATAAAACACTATAGTAGTATATTAAGTAATAAATGTATTCCTTAAAGATCTTAATGTCGTTTTTATACTAATCTTACTATTAGATTTCTATAACATTCTTGATTTTGCTAACTTCCTTCTTGAATTTATTTGATTTAATTTTATTAATACTATTAATTACATTATCATTTTTTTTTGCTTCAGCCCTTCTTAGTTCTTATTCACCTAGTATATACTTTAAAGATTGTCATTTGATTTAGTACTAATTTTTATACTAGAAAATAAATAATACGCTTACTTAATTATAATATTTCGACTTTACATAAATCTAAATTCCTAAAACTTTCTAAGTCTATTTTATTAAAGTCTAGTATATTTTCTAACTTCTTTTAATACTATTATAATAAGTCTATTATCGATATAGCAATAAGGATATAATATTGAAATAGAGTAGAAGAGTCTATGACATCATTACTAGCCTCTCATTTAGGGATTACTAGCTCATTTGCTAGCTCTAGTCTAGAAAGACCTTAAACTTCTTCTTTTTATTAGAGTGTTCTAGGTTTAGATATCTTCTTATTCCTTTATTAATAATACTATTACTAACCTTTCTAGTTCTTAATAATATCAGATATGCTTTATGCTTAGCTTAAATGTTCTAGGTTTAGAAGTTCCTTTAATTTTCTTATTAACTATTTTATTACTAATACTTCTAGTTTTAATAACTTCTAATATACTAAGTCTAATTTAGACGCCTCTATATATTATTATAAGAAGTACTACTTGCAAGTAAATGCTTTCTTCTACTTATTAGAAAGCCTTCCTCTATAAGCTACTACTATTACAATTCCTATAGCAAGCTTTAGCCCTTAGTTATTATCTTAACTTAAACTTCTAATACTATTATTAGCCTTAAAGTAGATTAGTTTAATTATTGTTTATATATAGTAAGTTTCTATATCTAACCTTTCTAATTTATTACTAATATCTTAGGTTAGTATTTTAAAAAGTATTCTAAACATTTCTATACTTTATATTCTTTACTTTTATATTAAAGGTACTTAATAGGCATTAAGAAAGTAGTACCTAATATTTATATCTTAAGGAAAGCTATAATCTAATTTCTACTAGAACTTTTTAGTATTTTATTATTATTATTATTATCTTTACGCTTTTATTATTCCTACTTTTATTTATTAACTTTATATAAAATCTTAACTTTGCTATTCTTCTAATATCTAAGCTTTCTTAAAACTATTTAATATAATTATTACTATCTTTTTACTAATAGTATATTATTATTAGAAGAATCTCTATCTAGGTTTATATAATGCTATTCTACTAACTACTAACTTACTTATACTTCATTTAAGAGTAATAATAGTAGTAATAATAGTAGTAGAACGCTACTATTGGTATCACAGGTATCAGATAATTGATCACTTATTACTATATAGTAAGACTGATTTAGTATTCTAGTTAATATTACTTAGCATTCTAAGTAGAGGTTATAGAAGTAAAGAAGATATGTACTCTTTGCTAACTAAGCTACGCAATGTCATGTGACTAGATCATATGACCTATAATACCTCTAATACCCTATATCCCGATACTAGCAACTTCTCTTTTATTATTAGCATTACTATATTAGGATTAGGGTAACCCTATTATTATCTCTCTCCTACTATATAATCCCTTATACCTACTATTGCCTCTATAATATAGGCCTAAAATATATAAAAGATTCATCGTAGTACGTACTATAATAAAGTGCAGCTTAAAAGAATATAAAGGAAAAACAGTAAGGAAGATATGATTTAGAATATAGTTCAGACTATAGCTAAAGATCGATTTAGCTAATTAGGGCATAAGGAAGGATCTTAGTAACTAATAAGAAACTAATAAGGGATATGCTCTTAGGTCGCTTAGAATCATATATCAAAAACGCTTACAAAAACGCTTATAGAACGCCTAATATAGTTAGTATTATAGTTCTGTTAATACTCCTAATCCGTCTCTCTTTACCTAGCCTTCTACTTATACTATAAGTGTATTCCTATCAATTATAGTCTCTAATAATCAGTTTAGATTTATCTTCATCATTACGTCTAACGGATTATCCTTGCCGTTGATCTATTAGATCTTATATAGCTCTCATTCCTTATACGACTCTCTTAGGCTCATAATATTAATCATAAGACGCTTCTCTTTAGTAGTACTAAGCTTGATGAAGTATTCATAGAGGGAGTACAAGTCTATATAGACGACCATCTTAATTAGAAGTAGTCCTAATTCCTTAGTAATATACTTAAGCATTGTGCTAATTACGATTCCTATATTGATACTAGCGACTATACTATAGATCTCTAATACAAGGCTGCTTCTTATAACTCTCTTACTCTTTATCAAGCTCTAGTATATAATGTTACCTCTAATAGTAAACTCGCTCTCTACTTTATTTATATCCTTATTCGCTAGTATAATGATATACCCTAACTAGGAACTCAAATCTTTATTATTTACTAGCGATCTATTAATAAAGATAAACAATCTAGCTATTAAGAGGTCTAGAGGGATATAGTATAAGCCTCTCTTGAGGTTCGACTTCTACTACTTAAGGCGCTTATTAAGTGCTATTATCTTGATCTTATCTAGGTCTTAGTATTATGCCGCAACTAATAGATCGAATAATGCTTCTAGCTAGTAGATCGACATAATATATACGCCTCAAGCGCGCTATTACATATAGGCCTACTTGTAGTTGCTAGCCTTTATATCGATAGTCTCAAGCTTCTTTCTTTGCTCTTTTTGCTAGAGTAGAAGATCGCTTCTTTTCTATATCAAGATATAGCTATTAAAGATCAAGGGGATACCTTCTACTAGCTTCTTTTTTAGCTTTACCCTTAATTTAGCCTTTGCTAGTTCTTTATCCTTAAGCTTAGCAAACTACTTATCATAGAGGATAAGAGTATTATCTATCTATATTCTAACGATTCCTACTCTATAGCTACTTTTAGTAATAAAGAAGTAGAAGTCGTAGGTTAAGGATCTTATTATAAGCTTCTCCTTATAGTAGCAATTATATATTATAAACTAATAGGTTCCTGCCTCTACGATACTATAGAATGGTTTGATTACTATTATGATCATACTATTAGGGTATAGATATCTAAATTGTAGTAGTAAGTATACTAAAATGCTTCTAATTAGGTCTAACTTGGATTAAGTATATGCCTAAGTAATATCTTATAGCTATAGCAAAAATCCTAGTAGTATTAGTAAGGGGGTAAGCGCTACTAGTACGCGCTAGCTAGCTCGCTAGATCATAGGCAATTGCGTTAAAATAAACTCCTTTCTGTAATTACTATATCCTACAATTATAAGTCTCGATTTCTTATATAGCTTATCTATAGCTTTCCTCTTGACTTTATCTACTATATATACCTTAAAGATATATATATATCTATATACTTTAGGGTCATAGATAATAAAGTAGAAGACTCCTTAGCCTAGTAGGCTATCGAATTCTATCGCTCGTAAAGCCTTAAATAGCTTCCTAAGAGTAGTAATAAAGCCTTATTACCTTAGCTTAATAGCTAACTTGAGGTCTCCTTTCTCCTTTACTATTATAAAGGTCTATGTGATCTTAGTACTATTCTCTTATACTATAGCATATATAACCTCTATATCTAAATTAGGGATTACGTGATACTTATTCTTCGATCCTTTTAGGCATCTATAGCCTTGCTTTTAGATAAGTATATCTTAATAATGTTGATATACTAGAAGTAGCTCTCCGGCCTCATTATTAGACTCTACTACTAGCGCGTCTTCTAGCGCTAGTATAGCGTCGTTAGTGCCTATAGGCAGTAACTATAGTATATACTTGATACCTAGATCGACTTTCCTTTATGCTACTTATTAGATATCTAGATTAACTTCTCTATTAACCTTATTGCTATACTTATTTATATGCTACTCCTTGATAACTATAGTACGGAATTACGTCGGGCTACTAGGGAGTATAATAATATATATCTCTCTATCTATAGAGATTAACTTAAATGGTCCCTTCTAGCCTTCGTCCTTATAGAAGATATAGATATCTAATTAGAAAGGGAGTAAGAGAATTGCGGAAGTATTTAGGCCGTTCTTTATTGCAAGCATATTACTAACTTACTATATAGTATATAGTTGATATACTTTACTTATAGCCTTCTAAATTGCTTTAGCTCTTATAGTGATATTTAGTAATAGTAGTAAGTTATCTACTATTCGTAGGTATACCCTAAAAACGAGTAGAGTAGGCACTAGGCTATCTAGACCTACTAAGTCATTTACAGCCTTTATAGCCATTTAGAGGATATTATCTTAATATAATATCCTTTGTAATTCGCTATAGAATATCATAAAAGCTCGTCAGAAAGGGATATAGTATCTCTCTACCTTCTCGATCAAGTTATAGGCCTCAATAGGGATCTCCTTAACTTAAATTCCTATAGATCTAGTATACTATCTAAATTGTATAGCTACAAAATTAGTACTTATATTATAAACTACTATATCTAGCAGTCCTTGATATAAATCGATCTAGTATAGCTTTAGTATATCCTATGTATATCTAGTAGATATATTATCTAGGAATCTTATAGCCTAAAAGCTTATAGCTAAATCGACTACCTGTAGTACGGGCTTTATATTAATCTAAAGCATATCTATAATAACCTCAAAATTGAAGTTATAGTTATCTTAGAGTAAGAACTTGAATCTCCTAGGTACTTTCTAGTTCTTCTAGTATTAGTAATAGTACTCTATTAGCTTCTAAATAGCTTTAGTATCTAGGTTATAGCTAGCTCGCTTTAAAATCTTAGAGAGTCTCTAAATCGATAGGTGCCTAAAATAGTAGTAGAGTTATTAAAGCTCGCTATTAGTCAGGTAATAGTACGCAACTATCTACTCTAATTAGTTTAAGAGCATTTAGGAATATCCCTATTTTCATACAACTAGGACTCTTAAATCGCCTTGAATCAAGACGTTTTTAAGGTTATCTAGCTTAACCTTCAGCTTATCTATATCGCTAATATAGAGCAGGAATAGTATATTCATTAGCAATATATAGAAGGTAATTGGTTTAATTAAGGTAGAGACGTAAACTATACCTTTCGATATAGCTATGCCCTTGCTAAACTTGATAGTATATTTCCCTATTAAGTTATTATTCATTTCGAGATCTAGGAATAGCTTTAGCAGCGTAATATACTAGCCTTTACCTGCTATAGAGACTCCTACTACACTACTATTAGGCATAATCCTATAGAAACGCTCTAATAAGTAGTAGTCCTTAAATGTAAATACTATCAATCCAAAATAAGGTGATTCTAGGAGTAATTTTAGGGGTATATTACTAAGCGAAACGCCTACATTTTAAGGTGATTCGCTAAGCGAAATACCTACTTTTAGTAGAATGCTTACTTTTAGCAAAACGCTAGTTAGTAAAACGCTTACTAGTAGCCAAACGCTTACTTTAAGTAGTTCGATAAGCGAATCGCTTATAAAAATAGGCAATTCAGCAAAATAAGGCGATTTAGAAGGTAATTCAGATAACGATTTTAGTATAAGAATATAAGATAAGATAGTCTTATGTTACTTTCTTTCTTTATTAAAAATATCAATTCTAGTAAGCGTATATAAGGTTGATTAATCTACTAGGATTGCTATAGTACTTAGGCTATCGATACTACTATAATCTATAAGAAAATAGTTATCGTAAGTTTCTTTATCATTATTATTATCTCTATTATCATTATCCTTATTTCCTATATAATTGCTATATAGTTGCTCGTCTGCTTTATTATTAGAGTAGAAGCTATTAACACTCTTAGCTTCTACTAGGAAACTATTATACTTCATATATAAAGTATTAGGATCGCCTAATTTCTCTTTAAATTTCGAAAATACTACGTTTCTCTCTTCCTTCAAGTACTTTATAGACTAGTAGCCTTCTTTTCGATAAATATAATACTTCTTTTATAGTAATGATATCTATAGGCCTCGATTACTACTCCGAAAGTTAAAGCGACCTCGATAGCTACTATTGCCTTATAATAGACTATAGAATATGCCTCTACTAGTGCTAAAGGTCTAATCTATATAGAATTGATTAGATTTAGTCTTATTTTCAGAGACAAATTAGTACTACTATCTATTCTTTATTACCTGCTTTCCTAATCTTCTCTCCTTTAATCGCGCTATAATTGCTAATCGCAATTAAGCGTAAATACTATAGTAGGTATTTATAGGGGTAAAGATACATATCTCGTATTCCTTGATATTATTATAAGCTGTAATAACTTAGTCTTAAAGGGTGTTTTCGCTCTAATAGTTAAGAGCTAGATATACTTAGATTTTCGCTAATCAAGTAAAGAGTGTCTATAGACACTCTAGCATATCTTTATTATCGCTACTTAGCTCTTATATAATACTCAGAAGCGACATACTATACTATTCCGCTATATATTACTAGCGATTCTCTAGGGTCTTAAATTCCTCTCGTATATATTCTATAAAAGAGCGAAGTTTAACTATTTCCTCGCGAGAGTACTATAGTAGAACTCTAATATACTATCCTTTAGTATAGTTAAGAAAGCGTAGTAATATAGATAAGAAGGGAAGTTAGCGTTAATATAGTTCTTAAAGAAGATCTTAATCTTAAGGCTAAGCATATTATATACTCTATTATTATACTTCTACTTCTTATTATAATATAGCTTTAATAAGTCGATTATCTACTTTGTGATAATCTTATTATTTAGTACTAAAGGGATTATACTTCTATACTCTAAGTCTCCTAGCTAGGAGGTAGGAAGAATTGGCAGTATGCCCTACTTAGAGTTATCGCAATTATTATTATTTTCGGTACTACTAGCGTTCCTACGATTGCCGTAATTGCTATTACTCTTCTTATATAATCTACCGCGATTTGGGGACTTATAGTACTCTAGGGAATAGAAAGCTTATTAAGCTTGATCTTATTTAAGGGCTGCCTTAAGATACTCCTTATATTAGACTACTCTATATTACAAGTCTATAAGATAAGATAACTTCGCGTTATATCCTATCCTACTAGTAAATAATACCTCAAGTCTTACTGCCTCTTTAAGGTTCTTGCCTCTTAGATTATCAATCTCTTATTAAAGAGAAAGGTTATCCTTATATGCCTTTCTAACCTGATTAGCAATAATAGGGGTTACGTTAGACCTCTAAGGTTTAGGCTTATTAGGCTTCTCTATATTATTAGGTTTATTAGACGTCTTATCCTCCTTAGGGATATCCTCCTATTAAGTATATAAACGTCTTTAGACTTATTCTTAGACTACTTTCAAAATGCCTAATCTATGTAGAGGTTTCTTTATAGTTAAGGGTTTTAGTAATATCTATCGGGAAAGTCAATATAATAAAGGAGATATAAATATAAAGTTCTCTTTATACTTTAGGTTAGTATAAAAGTAGAAATATATACTATTTTGTAGCTATATTACTATATCTTCCTCTATCTATCGATATCTCCTTTCTTCTATCAAGACATCTACTAGAGTATCTAGGATATCTCCTTCCTTACTTATAAAGACCCTATTTTTCTATAGGTTGTTCTATAGTATCTAGACGTTATTCTTATTATAATTGATAAATGTCTCTACCTTCTATCCTTTAAAATAAGTTCAAAAGAAATCCTATAATGCCTTATCCTTCTATTATTTTATTAAGTAGAGGTATATATAGTAGACAAGGAAGCTATTTAGTATAGTATAATCGATATCGTTAATATTAGAGATATCTATCGGTTATTCCTATATCTTCTTATCTACCTCGTAAGCATATTTCTATAGAATTAAGATTATAATAAGTTATCCTTAATAAGGTTTTCTCTTAGGTTTCCCCTAGAGTAGTTAAGCTTCTAAACCTAGTATCAAAGCTTGTAAATGACTAGGAGGTATAATCCTAAGGCTTAAGGCTCTACCTTCTCTAATATTATTATTATTATCGCTTAATTTAACTATTATTTCTTTAGGTATTTTAGACCTAGAGGAAGTAAATTTAGGGTAGAAAATTCAAAGGTTTTTAGAGGAGAAGAGGAAGCTCGTATAGCTTTAGAAGTATGTTACTTCCTAATAAAACGTTCTTTTATTACGGTTAGTTAATCTAGGAATAGCTACTCTATTATTTCAGTTAGTTAGTCTAAGAGCTTATAAAGTAAGTTATTCTATATAGTAGATATAGCTCTATAACTAGTTAGTTAGTACTAGGAGCTCTTAAACCTCTAGATAATAATGCTTATAGACTTCTCTATGCTTAGTTAGTCAAGGCTAGGAGAGTATATAGATATTATTATTGCGATTCTTTAGTATAAGAAATAAGTATATTATTTTAGTTAGTTAGCCTAGTGCTATTTTCTATCTTTTCTAGTTAAAACCTTACTGCTCTATAGCTATCTCCTGTAAGATAAACTACTAATTAGTATTAGTATTATAGGTATTAGATAATTAATCACTTATTACTATATAGTAAGACTAATTTGGTATTCTAGTTGATATTACTTAGTATTCTAAGTAGAGGTTGCAGGAGCGAAGAAGATATGCACTCTTCGCTGACTAAGCTACGCGATGTCATGTGACTAGATCACATGACCCACAATACCTCCAATACCCTATATCCCGATAGCTACTATTATTATTATTAAAATAGCTACCTATTATAAACTTTACTTTTTCTTATTTTTAGCTTTTATATAACTTTTTTATTTCTTTTTTATCTTTCTTCTTTCTTTTTAACTTTATAGCTTTAGAATTTTTATTATAAAACTACTAATGATTATCCTTATATAAAACTTTAAAAAAGGTATTTCCTTTAGATAGGTTAAAATAATAAGGATTATCCTACTTTAGCTATTACTTAAGATATAACTAGCTTTAGTATCTTAGTTTTATATATACTTTCTCTAGTATAATTATCATTTTGATTAAAAATCTTATGCCTTTTATACCTTTAGTATTAATAGTATAAAAGCTAATACCTTCTTAAAGGGACCTTATAGATATATTATATTATTATATTAGTAATAGGCTAAGATACTTCCTATCTTATATAAGAGTATCTAGGCTTTACTATAATTGCTATATTATTAAAAAGAAGTCGTAAAAGCTTATATATAGACCTTGTCTCTTATAAAATAGCATTTGACTCGCCTTAAGTCTAATCTATTACTTTATTTAAAGAATCATTCGGCGCTAGATATCTTATAATAGTACTACGACTATATAATTAATATCGGTCTAGTAGTTCCTCCTATAATAACTTGTTTATTAACTTTAACTTTATTAATACTATATTACTATCGCTATAGAACTATCCGTCTTATTAAAAGAATAGCTTTAGCTTATTTATAGAGACTATTCCTCTTAATTATGCCTTATTATTACTAAGTTCTTTTAATTTGAAATAACCTTTATTAATATTAGCTTTCCTAATTTAATATAGTCCTAGCTAACGAAAGTCTAGCTTTATTATATTAGATATATTAATTTCCTAAATTAAATCCTATTATAGTATAATATCTCTAACCTTAAATAGTCTAGTATATAAGCTATATTTCAAGTCTTATACTTCCTTCTCTTCCTATCGCTTTCAAGTCTTTTAAAATTAAGCTTCTATAATATCTTTATCCTATAGCTAGAACTAGTATACTTTAAGCCTAATCAGATTGTTATAATCTTTAACTTCTTCTTATATAAAGAGATATCACTATGTTATTATAGTAGATTTAATTAGTAATATAGCTTCTTATCTACTTGCTATATAGAATAGAGTCAATCCTATTAATACTAATATAGTTGTCCGTTTTATAAGAAGAACTATAAGAATGTTATCTAGCTATAGACTATCTATTTTTGCTAGCGCATTTTTAATCAAGCCATATCTACATTCAATTTAGCTAGTAGCGTGTGTATTATAAGAGCTAATAACGATTCTATTAACTCCTATTTTATTTAAAAGCTTGATAACTTTAGCTTTAAACTCTCTACTACTATTAACTTATAGTCTATTAAATAGTCTATACCTACAAATCACCTCTTTCTATATAAATTTCGCTATACTTATAGTATCTTTATTAGCAAGTGCCCTAGCTTTAGGGTATCTAGAGAGGTTATTCCTAGTAATAATAAGATATATTTTATTCTTCTTAAATAGCATGAAAGTGATATTAATATCCTAGTATTTAAATATTTTATTAGTAGTTTAAAGAAATAAAGCTTCTTCTAGTTAATATATTAACTTAAATTAGCATTCTAGATAAGTCTTAAAGTAGTACTTAACGTTTATATAGATTCCGTCCTAAAAGTATTAAATAGCAATCCTAGTATAGGTACTCTTATGACTTTTATATCCTATTTTATTATATATTTCCTTTAAAATTTGTCTCTTTATTTTAGGCTTATCTACTATAAGCCTTATAGGATACTCTTTTCTAGGTAACTTTTATAGCTTATAGTAGTAAACTGCAAAATAAGATACCTTTTTCTTAAATGCTTAGAATTATATTAGGTTTATATCTTTTAGTTTTTTAAGAGTTATTAGAAACCTTTCTACTTTAAGATAGAATTCGCTATACTTATATATTAAGAGAGGTTAGTTATTATTAGCTTTAAAAGCATTAGGAGTATTATTTATACTAAAATCTATTTCTTCTTCTAATTATTTCTAATACTCTTATATTTCCTTCTTAATCTAATACTAGACTAGATAAAGGTAGGTCTTATTCTACCTCTTATTAGAGTCTAGCCTAGTATTTAACATATCTAAGACCTTACTTTCCTCTTTCTTTATAGTAACTAGCGCGATCTCTATTATTCTAAGTTCTACTAGTATCTAGTTATTAATATCCTTATTAGATATATTTAAATTATTAGGGTAAGGTAGTTATCTTAATAAAGTATC
Organism: Lachnellula occidentalis; assembly: GCA_007821535.1. Lineage (NCBI taxonomy): Eukaryota > Fungi > Ascomycota > Leotiomycetes > Helotiales > Lachnaceae > Lachnellula > Lachnellula occidentalis. The sequence goes on along the minus strand of QGMI01000003.1, from coordinate 62,742 downwards.
TATTATAATATAAGTGCTTCTAGTAATATAGTAGACTTTAAAGTTAAAGAGGCGAATCTAAGCTAACTAGCAAGTAATAAGAGTATTTAGATAGTCTATAGTACTTCTATTTAGTTATACTATAAGCATATTAGTATTAATCTCTAAGATAAAGTATACTCTTATAAGCTAAACTTATAGTTTCTTTAAGATCTTAAGTATTCTACGCGCTTCTTATTTAGTAGTATTATAGTTTCGCTTTATATAGTTCTAATTGCTACTTTTATATTATATAAGGCGTACCTTCTTACTTATAAGGTCTTATTAATCTAAGTAGCCTCCCTATCCTTTAATGCTAGTATCTACTAGAATGATAATATTAGATACTCTAATAGAATAGTTAATCTAAATAAGTATTAAAAAGGTAGATAGTATATACTATAGCTTTTTTATAGTAATATTATAAACTTTAAGATCCTAGTAGAATATGATATTCTTTTTAAAGAGCTTATAGATAAGCTTACAAATTATCATATAACCTTTAATCTAGATATAGAAGTAGCTTATTATTCTTAAGAATCATTTTACCTTTATAATACTCTTATATTTCTTCTACTTTAAGATCTTTTAGACCTTTAAGGCTAAGGATTCCTTACCTTTAAAGTTATACATAAAACTAACTATATCTAGGCTATCTATATAGAATTTAGACTTTTCTCTAATAGTAGTTCCCGCTTACTTTAAGACTTTAAGTAATCTATTAATATTATAGATATACTTAAATATAAATCGCTTTATGCCTAGAAATTATAAGATTTCCTCTCTATTATAGTTAGTATAAGGTCTCTTAATACCTATATCATCTATAAAGGGAATTGCTATAGTTGGTATAAGCTTATTAAAGATAAATATTATAATCTATATAAACTAGGCTATAGAATTTATTACTTCTATTAGTAGTCTAGTATTTTAAACTAGTCTAATAGGCGTAAAAAACGCCGTTATATTTTAACTCTTCTTATATAGTACTTAATTATCATACCTAAAGAATATATCAATTAGTATCACTTATATATATCTTATAAATGCTTCTAAATATTTATTAATAGAAGGAAGTAAATTAGCGTCTTATATTATTACTACATTTAACTTTATTATAAAGTTAATCAATTAGTAAGTTCTAGGTTACTTCTTTATAACTAGAAACTAAAAGTTTTAGTATAGTCTATTATAATACTTAATTATACCTCATTCTAGGTATTCTTATAGTATTTAGATTACTATTAGTAATAGCACTTAGGGATATAAAAAGTTAGTAGCCTGCTAAGCTTTATGCTTAATAACGTTCAGTATAATAGGTAGTAAAACGTCCTTATAAAAGACTCTATATTAGGTCTAGTTAAAGGCAATTGCCTTTTCTTATACTACTAGTACTTCTTTTAAATATTATTACTTAATAGGTTATAGTCCTTACGTGATATCTAGTCTTTTTAGGTTTTCTTTAGTTAATTGCGATCTTTTAAGGATATTTATAAATTAAGGAATTATATAGTCCTTAAATTCCCTAATATGCTTTTAAAGAGTATTACGTACCTTTAACTATTCATACTAGTCTTTTCTTCTACTAGGCACTTTCTTATTGCCTTAGTCTTAATTGATAAGCTTAACCTTCTTATCTTTAGTCTTATATATAGTATTAACCTTAATAGTCATTTATTAGAACTATTACTTAGGCCTATATTTTATAGCAATTCTATTCACTTTAGCTTTTAGAAGTCTATTCTTATAGATTATTCCTTTATTAATAATCCTCCTATAATATAGCTTATTAAAAAAGATACCTTCTTATATAAAGTCTAGTACTATCTTTATAAAATCGAAAATGCTTTTAATCTAGTCTTATCCTTCTATGAGCTATAGATTAGGTTGCTACTAGCTTATAGGATTCTATAGTACTAGGTTTATTATAACTCTAAATTAGTAATTCTAATTAAATAGGTATTATTTGCAAACCGTCTCTATAGGCATAAATAGGGCCTTAGGATAGTATTATTATAGATATCTATTAATTCATTCCTAGCTAGTAATAAAGAAGATATTAATATCTCGTCTTTTATAGGCTACTAAAGCATTCTTATACTTATTATATAAAGTCTCTAGCTCTTCCTTAATCTTTATAGCTTAATCTAGTACCTATTTAATAGTATTATTACAAAGTTCTTAAATGATTTGATCTAAAAAACTTACTTCTTTATTATATATTTAATAATAAGTAAGGCATTTATATTCTTTTCCTAGTTTAAATTACTTATATAACTAGTTGACTTCTATAGCATTTAGATAGTTGACTTCTATATTAGTAATTCTAGTACTAGTATTATCTTAATAGCTAAAGTTACTATCTAATTGCTAATCTAAGTCAGATTCCTTAGATTTGCTAGGCGATATGATTATTCTAAATGAGTCCTTATCCTTCTTAGGCTCTATCGCTTTATTAGTAATAAATTAGGTAATATCCCCTATTTTAGGATTAACTAGTAGACCTATAATAGGTCCGCCTATACTATTCTAAGGATAGCGAAAGCTTATCCTAGCTTATTAGAAGAAAGGCATCTTTAAGATAACTTTCTTAGCCTTATAAGGAATAATATAAAACTAGGAGCATATAACTATATTCCTAATTGCTATTATAATATTATCTATAAATCTTAAGAATCTACTTTAACTTCTTATAATACTAGTCATCTATATCTTATAATCTAGAGTAAAGGTAACTTAAGCCTTAAATGTAGTAGTAGTACTTATTATATTAACTTTAGCTCTACTATCTAGGGTTATATAGTAATCTATTACTTTATTCTATCCTTTAATAGTAATTATTACCTTTAGTATAAGAGAGATATAGTAAGTAAATCTTATAAATTCTATTAAGTTAACTTTTATAGATTCTATAGATTCTACTTCTTAATAAGTAAAATTCTTAATTCTAACTAGTCTTATTAGTTCTTTATAATAGGTAAAGTTTAGGATATTAGCTTTAATAAGTATCTTCCTCATTTTCTAGTTAATCTTCCTTTCTACTAAGCTTTTATCTAGCGTTCTCTTATTTATTAAACCTAATCTTATAATAAGATTTCTAATATTAATACCTAATTCTAATAGTCTAATAGGCATTTATACCTAGGCTTTAAATGACGACTCTTCTATGATCCTTATAGCTTTTAGCGCCTTTTATACCTTAGCTTATTTCATAGTACGACTTACTTTTAGAACTTCTAATTAGTTATCTTCTTTATTATCTGCTATCTATATATTAGACAAGTTGTTTACTTCTTTATCTCTTATAAAACGCTTTTCTTTTCTAGGTTTAGTAAGTGCCGCTACTAGCTTAGGTTTCGCTTATAGTAGTCTATTATCTAGTACGTTAATAATAATACTATTTTACGGCTTAAGCTTAGGTTTAGGCGACTTTATTTAGGCTAGCTAAGCTTATTCTTATAGCTTCTCTTAAAGTATCTTATTTAGCTTTTAAGGCTTCTTCTTCTAAATTATCTTACCTAAGACTAGCTCTACTACTACTCTTCTTTCTATTAAGAGATTCTAGATTTTAGTAGTACTTTCCTTTATTAGGATTTAGGTTTCTAGTACCTCTTTATTTTTAAGGACCTCCTATACTTTAATATTTATAACTTCTATTATAACTTCCTTACTAAATAGTACTACTTGTACTACCTTTTATATATCTATGATACTACCTATAGACTTATCATTTATGCCTAATCTTATAAGCATTTAGAAGCGCTATAATTAATTAAGATTAAGCTAAATTGGCTTTAAATTAGCTTTATCTTTAAGCTATAGTCTAAGATAGATTTCTACTATATTAGAAAGGTTCCTAGGGTCCTTCTTCTTTTTATAGATAATTCCTAATCTATAGAATACCTAGTAGTCCTAGTATTAGTTTTGCTATTAATACTTCAGCTAGGGTTACATTCCTAGTAAAATTTTATTTAAGTACTATTAACATTTAGCAAAATCCGCTTTCTATATATAGCTTACTTATACTAGTACTACTAGCATATTAGATGTGCCTTTTTCTAGAGTATTAAGTAGAAGCTTATTGATTTTAACTATTATAGACTACTTATAGATTTAGTCTATAATTATTTAGTTAATACAAAGCGATTTAAGCCTATCTATAATGTCTTCTAGCTCCTTTTTAGAAACGCTATCTATTAACTAGTTCTATAGTTATCTATTATCTTATAGTATATTATAAAGTAGTACTAGACCTTTCAATTTCTTAGTTTCCTTTAGTCTATATAGAATTAATTAGACTAGTAAGTAAATTAAGGCTACCTTCTTGCTTAATTAATATAGCAATATTACTATTAACTACTTATCTAAGTATTAACTAATTTCCTTAATACTAGTAATATCTTTCTTAATATAATTATATACTTATTTAAATTTTTATATATGTTTTTAACTATACTTAGGTTCCTTATAAGCATACTTTATTGCTTTATCTTAAAGGTTTTATAAAAGTCTTTAGAAGAACTTTATCATTATTTAGTAGTTAGTTAACCTAACTTTTTATAGTAATCTTATAACTATATTATTAAATTCATAGTAGTAAGTCTAGATCTATATCTTTAAAATCGTCCTTATCATTCCTTAAAAGGTTTAGATAACTTAGTCTAGATAACTAATAGTATACTTTATCTAATCTATATTCCTAGCTTAATGCTTTTTATAAAGGATTTCCTAGAACCTCTTTTAGCTTTTTATCATCTTAGTAAGTCGTTCTATATTCTAAGCGATTTAGGAATTTATATACTAAATAGCCTAGTTGATCTTTTCATCTAAATGCTTAACTTTATAAGTCTTAAAGCATTATTCTAAAGTCTTAAAGTACTCTATAATATTAGTTCTATTAAAAGAAGGCGTACTATAGGTCCTCTTAATTAGTATTAGGTTTTAAAAGGTGAGTTATAAGAGGCTCTTCTTATAGTAAGACCTCTTTAATTTAGACTTAGACCTTTAAGTTTTCTTTATAGCCTTATTACTTAACTTAGCGTCTAATATTAATAACTCCTTACTAGATAAAGAATACTCTAAAGATAAGGAGGAAGATAATAAATTATCTAATAATAATAGAATTAGTACTACCTTTAACTTTTTTAGCTTCTTATCCTTCTTCTTCTTTTTTAAAGAATCTTTCTTAAAAGACTCCTTCTTAGAGGCATCCTTAACGAAATTATTATTAATAATAAAAGGCTTAATTTGCTCTAGAAATCTATCTAGACTATACCTTCTTATTATAAAGATATTACTAGAATAGCTCTTAGGTCTACTAAGTTTATCTAATATAATAGTTAGTACCTTTAAAGAGGTAGTACTATTTATCTTCTTTTTAGGTTTAGTATACTACTTCTACTTTACTTCTATAGCTAGCTTCCTCCTTTCCTTCCTTATTAGAGGCTTCTCTAGCTTAAGGCTAGGCGAAGATACTATATCTCCTAAAGAAGTACTTAGAGCCTTATCTTTTACTTCTTATTAGTTACTAGTAATAGCTCCTACTAAAGTAGTTAGTATTCTATCTTTTACTAGACTAACTCTACTAGTTATAAGATCTAATATAAGCATTATCTAGGCGAATCTAGTAGGGGTTTGCAGGTTAAATAAAGACATACTAATAGTAAGTAATATGCTAGTATAATAATAAAGTAATATTACTTTAAAAGAGGTTAGGATAAAAATAAACTAATATCAATTTTTAAGATTTTTAAGTAAAGAGTAAAATTAAAATTCAGACTTAAAAACAAGACATAAGGCATCTAAATAACTCCTAAATTTTAGCGTTAGGTACTAAAAATCCCTTATACACTTCTATAATATCTAATACATACGCCTAAAACTTTCTTTTTCCCTAATAATTAAGATGTAGAGACTACTTCTAAAGACTTTATAATCATATAACCTAGTAAAATAAGAAATCGCCCCCTTAGATTTTAAAGTACTAGCCTTATAATCATTCCTAATAGACCTATTCTCTCTCTTTATAATTTCTAGCTTCTAAGTAATTAGCTAAAACGCCTTTATAATCAGCTTACTTTAATATAATAGCTTAGACTACTTAGTTATAGCCTAAACTTAAATTGTATTAAGATATTACCAATCCTAATAAAACGCAATTATAACCTTTTCCTAGTTGCTAAAAACTAGTTTCTATAAGCAAAAAGCATTAAACTAATAGGTCCTCGCTAGCATAATTCTTATAGTTTATTATTACTATCGTTTTATAGATATTAATATTAAATAGGTAGTATTTTTAATTGAAAATAGTATTACACTCTATGTAGTTGCTATAGCAACGCTTTATAATTCATCTTATGATTAAAAACTCCTAAAAGCTTCAACTTCTAGGTTATTAGATAGTTATAATAAAGGCTTCCTAATCCCCTTTTTAGTTAATAGCATTTAAATTTATCCTATAAGCCTTAAAGTATGCCTTACCCCTTATAGTAATTACTAATTTGTTAAGGGGTAATATAACTATAAACTCTATAGCTAGGATCTAACTTATAGAATACTTATAATTAATAAGTAAAATAATAAGGGGTTGTAATAAATATATTATAAAATGGATAGTGTTCTAAGTGAGTAGAGAAGCCCCGTTTTATAAGGCTTCCCACAACTTGAGCACCTGACTATTTATCACGTGGTAGCGCATCGCAACCCCACGACAACATGAGTACTGAATACCCATATCGTATACTGTAAAGCGAGATTCCCGATTGACGAACCAGGAGTAAAGAATCTCAAACACTTCTTCCCGCACGTTCCCAGGGTTCTGGGTGCTGAAATACAGTAAAGTGTTTTTGAAATTCCTCGCCCACAAGTCAACGAGTAAGGTGAAATAGAAGTACCGGTTCAAAAATAAACCGCATCAATGTTATCTATCTTTCCTATCATATCCAAGCCTAGCCAGCTCTATTAATAGCCAACAGCAATTATCCCATAAAAACACCATGCTTGTCTCGTCTTGCCTTTCTTAATTAACCCTAGGTACCCTGCCTGGCATTCATTCACATGTCTCCCAACCCTACCGCCGTTCCCTAAACCCAGCTTCAAACGACTCCAACCCACTCCGATCCAACGAATAGCACTTGACGCACCGATGATGCACCGGGTCATGATGCTCGCACATGTCTAGCTCCAGTTGCCTGCCGCAGAAACAGCAGAGGGACTTGTGGTATTTGGCGGTGATGGGAGGTCCGCCTTCGAGATTCTAGGGCGGGGTCAGTTATTATGATAAATTGTACGTATGTATGTATGAGGAATGAATGATATGTAAGGAATATTGGTAGGGGAATTTGACTGTAGTGTCGGAACTTGGGGTTTTGGAATGTGCAAAACGGGAAGAGAGAGGATTTACAGGAAGGGGTCTTGGCTTTGGCCTTGGTGGCGGCGAGTTGTTCGGGATGGGGACGGAGGCTGAGTGTGTTACCACTAACTTCGGTCTTGGTGGCGGCGCGGTATTTGGGATGGAGATGGGGGTTGAGTGTGTAGCCACTATCTTCGAGTCGTCGGATTTTGCTTCGGGGTCTGCTTTCGGGTCTGCTTTGGGTGGCATGGTGTAGTGTAGTGTAGTGTAGTGTAGTGTACTTGTGAATTACCCAGTAGTTGAGTACGAGCTGTTTCTTGAATAATCTCTTGGGGCATTGAAGCACTGTCCAGAACAAAATGAGTTTGAGGTTTCAAGAAATAGGACTGTGGAGTGAACTTACAATCACAAAAGCAATGTATGATTCAATGCTTGTGGTACTGTATTATGCTCCACCATCCATTCAATATCCCCTTCCCTCCATTCCCAGCCTTCCCCAAGAAGCAAACAACATGATAGCCCCAAATTACACTCTTCTTACTCTATACATTGTCTGCCCTCACAACCAGTCAAGACGTGCTTGGAAGTAAGTTGAGTTCCAAAAAGGCAGCGCTATTCGAAAAGCACCTCCTACTCCTCCTCCTCCTCTCCATCCCGCTTCTTTTTCACCCATCCACTGTATTCGACCCTAATACACTCCTGACAAACACCATGCGCTGCCTCATGATTCGTACACATGCGCGAAAACATATAACACTTGCAAAGATGGCAGATGTGTCCCCGGGGATAGGTCATGGGCTTGATGTCCGTGTCCGTCTTGGTGGCTGTTGGGTCTGAAATGGTATCGTCTGGCATCTTGCTGGTTGCGGGAAGGTTGGTCGAGCGTTAGACGTGGGGAGGGGTGCTTATTGTACGGTGCGTCGTCGGTGCTGATGGAAAGAGGGGGGAATTTGTTGTTGCAATTGTATGCGCTGGATTCTTGTGCTCTTGATGGCGTCAAAGACTAGATGGTATTTCCTGTCCTGAAAAAACGCATACCCAGTATGGATGTAATTCACATGTACTGAACTCCACTAGTAACTTGCGAATTCTAGAACTTGCTGGGGAGATGGAAGCGATCAATAAAAGCATATATGGTTATAACACGCACAGCTGAAAGACACCAGACAAGGGCCAGCCACTACCTCCTGCTCTCCAACAGACGCGGCAGGGAAATGGGAAGGTTCCTCTACTGGTACGCCAGTAATACATGGTCCGCTTCGGAGAAGAATACTGCGTCTTGATGTGTATGTGGAAGTATTTGAGGTAGATGATGAGCTTGGAAGACATTGCTTAAGTCGTGTGTAAGAAGAGGTTTAGGAGGTGGAGTTGGCATGGTAGGGAAGAGAAGGGACGAGTACTGCTGATGACTTGTGCGTCAAGGTTGGGTTTGTTGTAATATGATGTACGCTTGTTACTTGTACGTTTGGACATGAAGTATGAAATTACATGCGATGATACATGGAGGGATACATACGGTATTGAAGAGGGGTGCTACTTGGCTAGATGTGGGAAAGAATACGAGTATGGCTGAATATATGATTGCATGACCAAGATAGAGCAACGAAGGTAGAGCATGTTGACAATTGACATGAGGAATTAGCTTGATACAAAATACAAAAGTCAAATATCTTCAAAGCAAGCTTCAACATAATACAAGAAAACCACTGCTTTTATGATGTTTTTGCCTGCCAATCCTATTATTTCACATCAACTTATGAAATTTGGCAAACCACCAAATTGACGAGTTCAAGAGACATGCACGCCATCTTGATTGACACAACCGATATCTGAGACGCTTGAAATAAAGGCAAAGTGCGAAAGGAGCCGACCGCGAGCCTCTAAAACACACTCTAGTTGACCTCCTCGATCTTGGAGCTGGACTTTCCAGCCTCCTCATCTTCCTCCAACTCTGGCATATCCTCATCATCCTCATCGTCATCCTCTTCTTCACCCTCTGGGCCTCCCATACCTCCTCCGAGCTTGGAGAAGTCGATGCCGCCAAAGTCACCTCCTGCTCCTCCTCCACCCATCATCGAGCCCATGTCTCCCATACCTCCCATACCTGGCATGCCACCCATTCCGCCCATGTTACCTGCTGTCAAAAATGTTAGCCTTGCTGTAAAATGCGCTAGGATGTGCGATTTGAAATACCTGGGTCTTCCTCGGGAGCCTCGTCTTGCTCATCCTCGTCAACCCACTTGTCGAAGTCGGTCTTTAGGAAGTGGACCTTCTTTGCATCCTTCAACAGTCTTGGCCAGAACTCCTCCTTTAGCTCCTTCTTTCGCAGGACCATCTCGATGTTCTTGCCTGTGGGGTTGATCTTGCTCTCCGTTGGGTCAATCTCGGCATAGAAGTCAAGCGCGAGCTGATAGTCTCTCTTGAGGGAGTCCGAGTGGCCGGTGAAGGAAAGGCCAGTTGGCTTCAGGTCGAGCTTCATCTGAGATGCCGGGACATCAGGTACGGAGATGGTCAGGTAGATGTAGTTTTTCGCGGCTTCGGTGGCGCTGGATCGTTGAGCCCAGAGGACTGTGCAACATGTTAGCTGTGTTTGTGTACAATGGCAGATGGTGGACAATGTTGTCTTGGAGCCTTGAGTGTCGCAGACAGGGGAGGGGTGGTGGACAAAAGCTGGAGTAGCTCTTATTGCAGGGTGATCAAAGCTCTGTCTGATGCTTGTTGCTTACCTTCAGGAGTCGCAGCCATGGTTAATGCGGTGGGAAGAGAGTCTCAAAAATGAAGACAATACAGCACTTTAGTTGAAGTTGAGGTTGAAGAAGTGGTTGGTGGTATGCGGAGGAGAATTTGTTGGAGAGAGGATCAAGAAGGTTAAAGGTTGAAGAAGAAGCGGGTGTGCGTAAGGCTGGACCTGGAGAGGAGCCGATCGAATTGTGAAGAAAGGCGGCGAAGGGAAAGGGAGGGGGTCGCAGTAGCAATTAACCCCTGTATGTAGCCTAGCGCTTGGTAAAAATGTACAACTAAGGTATTGAATAGGAATATCACTCGTAGAATCTTAGTGATTATATCCTCATAATTCTAGATACCTACCCTGTTATAGAATATAGTATAATACAACACTATCCCACTCTATTATTGGACTTCCGTGTGTCTTCATAGCCCCACGTTGAGGCCGCCGTAGGCAAAGGGTCTTTTCCGAGCCTTTTGATTGGCTGAATTACAAGTAACTCTACGACACCCCGACAAGGCAACTAACATTGATTCGGCCATAAACTGACGACACTCCTACGAGTCTCCAGATATCCAAGGGGAGAGCTTCGAGGACGACAACTTGAGGCAGAGCATTGTCTCTGCGACCCAAACCCCATCCACAGCAGTCAAGATGGAGTCTATCAGAGCCGTCTTCTTCAAGCCTGATCCCCAGGTCCAGGTCCGCATCCACCACCCCCTCCCCCTCCCCCTCCCCCTCCACCCCGCAATATCAACTGACACCCCCCAGGTCAGGAAATGCAACCAGCTTATCCGCCAAAACACACGGAAGCTCGATCGCGATATCGCGGCGCTCAAAGTCGTCGAGAACAAGGCCCGAACCAGCATCATTCAAGCCAACCGCCGGGCGCAACGAAACCCCTCACAAGCCAAGCAGGCCGCACAAGAAACACGCATCTTCGCCAGAGAGCTCATACGGATACGCAAACAATCCACAAGGCTCGTCACGTCGAAAGCGCAGCTGAACAGCGTCTCGATGCAGGTCACCGAGGCCTTTGCGGTGCGCAAGATCGAAGGCAGCATCCGATCCAGCGTGGGTATTATGAAGGATGTCAATAGTCTCGTACGGCTACCAGAATTAACGGGCACGATGAGGGAATTGAGTCAGGAGTTAATGAAGGCGGGTATCATCGAGGAGATGGTGGGGGATTCGCTTCCTGATGAGATGGAGGACGACGAGGAAGAGGCTGAGACTGAGGTTGATAAGGTGCTGGGCGAGATTCTACAAACTCGTATGGGTAAGGTTGGTGCGACGCCGAGTACCCCGGCACCTGTACAGGAACAGCCGGTGGCGGAGGAAGAAGATGAAGAAGATGCGGAAGCTATGCTGGACCAGATGCGCGGCCGGTTGGAGGCCTTGAAGAGTTAACATTTCATTTGTAAAGCGGTCCTTTTTGGCATGGAGTTTGGATCGGGTTGATACTCTGAAGCTTGCTTGGTCATGGAAGGATCACGAGTATGCTATATTAAGCGTGAAAACATATTCCGGGAGTCGCCAATTGGGCCTCGAGAACTTTACATTGGTATGGTGTTCCTTGTCTTTGTTCATGCGGTAGGTACACGTCTTACCTCCAAAGACAATTTCCTCCGTCGTTCCATTTCTGGTACAGTTTTACCACTTCTCTTGTTCACCTAATTCGATTCAACGTCAACGTCATGAAGAGAAACCTGCATATAGACTTCCTCAGAGGCTGAAGCTCTACGTAGTCCAGCTTGCCAAATGCTTGAACGTCCCGATGCTTTTCCATGCCAATCAAGCAAATCCATCTATCTGCGTATAGTTTTTTACTTTCACTCGCAGCCGAGAAACATGATCTACCTTATGCTCTCTCTCTACACATTCATGTTTCTCACACACTATTCTTCCTTTCCCCCTGTCTTCCCAGTTTTAAACGCACGTGCCTCTACATTTACTCCTTTTCAATTGAAGACATCATCTTGTTACAGGGCTCGGAGTTCTTTATACAGATATCCCTACAAGAAAGCCATACATTGAATTACGACAGTCGCTGTATTATAAGGCTTCCACACTGCCCGCCTTACCCCGGTTCTCAATACCTGCTCAGCACGGGCCAAAGCACGCACACATAATAAAGCCCGTCCCTCCCCCTTCTCGTGCGGCCATTACACCAGGAATGGGAGCAGAGCAGAGCCGCCATTTGCTGTGAATATACGACGCAAATCGGATGTTGTTTGTTCTCGGTTCATGATTTCGAATTCCTCGATTTATTCCTGGAACATAGCATTGCATTGTATAGTATATGAAACGAACCTCGGTGTCCCTTCTCTATCATATCCACTGCTAGAAGGGTGTTTGCAAACGCAATGGCTGGGACTTTGCTGCATAAACACTAAGGGGTATAGTATGCTCGGCCATCTCGCGCAAGTAACTCACTCATTTCATCTCACCAACTTAAGACTCGCACGGCTATGCTGGAATCCAACCGCTTACGAGTTGAAGAAGAGCAGGCCTTAAAGACATACGTCCAGCTAGCTCCTGATCACGGAAGCTACATATATCCTGCACGAAAAGGCAAGACGAACAATTTCAGGCGTTTTTTACTTGTCTATCGACTTCACCCATCAATTACACGGCAAGTCTTCCGAGGCCACCACACCCACGCAAATCTCTTTATCAAAATGACGGAAAAGAGATATATATCATTGGACCAGAGGATATTTCAAGTGCGAGATCAAATGAGAATTACATAGCGGATGAACGAGAGGGAAAGCAGGTGGAGATGGAGCAGTAGCCAGTTTCCCCCACAGCAGTCTAGTCGATTACGAAAGCCTTCGTATTGCATTCCTTTCCTTTTCATTTCACACGGAATCCCTTCCAAGCAACAAGATGGCAAAGTCTGCCATAGCAGCAGACACGCCAATCAAAACCCCCACCACTCGAAAAACAACAGAAATCTCCCCCGTTCTTCCCAATTCCAATATCCCTCCCTACCTATGCCATCTTGAAACCCCCAAGTTATGAAAATTCAAAATTCAGGAACATCATCATAGATAAATCTGAAAACATGTTGACAATAAGTTAAAGCCTTTCTAATCTTCAATACCAATTATGGGGCTAGCACTAGATGACCAAACAACAACGAATTGCACAAGCTAGCTTCTGAAACCCCATTCACGCAATACTACCTTTCATTCAAACCTGCCTCCTGCAACTATATCCAAATCACTTGCTCGTTCATGTATCCCATAAATATCACTCACGTACGCCCAATAACAAGAAACCCCCACATCCCCATGAAGCCTTTTTGCTTCAAGCCAGCATTACTGTTTTCTTTCCTTGCCTACTGGCAGACGCTTGAAAACCGCACGAGCATCGAAACAACTCTACGGATTTAAATCCCATCCCTGTCACTTCTTTCTTTTCGTGGAACGTAAACGGAAATGTACACGATGATGGACAACAGCTGCCTATCAAGGAGAAATCTTTATATGTGTAGTACAGGACAGAAATAACTAGATTCCCAATAATTGAGTTGACAAAGGAAAATGAATCAGAAGCAAAGGAAAACAAGTCTACCTATAAGCTAGTCAGGGTAATAATATCCGCTGCGCAATACGAAATAGTACGCCACTCTTGCTCTTTTGATGGTCGGTTCAACCCAAGTGAACTCTGTATGACTGTAAGGTTGCTGAGAGGATAGCAATCGCGGGTACAGATTCAAGAGACGTAGGATTTCCAGCTACATTCAGAGCTCCCTTTAGCTACATCCATACATTGGAAAGCGAGAGATGATGAAATCGATGTTACTATATTGTCTGGGGAGCGAGTAAGTTCACGGTGTTAGTGCAGCTCTACCTAGAAACTCGTGTTTACCTTGACTGGATTTCATTGAACGGTCCAAGGTCCTTATTTTGGCATTTCTTTAGTCCCTAGAATTTTCTAGCTTCGGATTGCAGCAGCCTCTTATAAGATAGGGCATCTTGACTTGGGAACGGCAGACATGCATGAGGGGTGTCGGCTACAATTGATATCGGGATGGTTGGCCTGAGCAGTATCTTGAATCACTGTCGCATGTCTCGTTGGCTTCAAGGGGATCGTTGGGAGGGCTGCTAGATTAGTACTTTTCCTACTCGCCACATTCACGCCCGTTAGTACCTGACCATGAATCTGGGGTTCCACATCGGACAAGGGCCTATATCCATCTGCTATTAAATGAGTGACATCGTCACACAAAGCAAGAAACTGCAGACCTGGAACGAATGTTCCTCCGACAAAAGCATGTAGCTAGATGACTGGACTACTCCTAATCTGCTATCACTGATAGGCAGGAATGAGAGGCGATAAGAAAAATCAGACAAAGCAGAATTTCGCCCATACTCCTGGATAGGTCTTAGAGTGCGAATAAAGCAACGAAATCTCTCTCCCTCCCAACAAAATTGCCTTTGAATGACCCGCCAGGAAGCAATGTAAATGCAAATGTCTACGCAAACGATCCCAACCTCAACACCCATCAAGTTCATATAACGCCGTTCATCAACACCACCATAGCTTACACGGTCAACTCAGTCGCCTGGCTCGACTTTGCGTTTTTGGTAAGACCCTGTCGTATTTTTAGAACACTGTCGACGATAACGGCATCGATGCCTTCTTTAACTTGTTGCTTCTCAATGTCAGTATTATGAATTAAAAGCGGTTGAAGGGAACAAACGTTGACTTTCTCGGCATCATTATTCAGCGCCCCGTAGCTGACACAAACCAATCCATTCTCCTTCACAACTCTCACTAATCTCGGGCTGTTGCACAGTGGCTCAGCAGCGCTTACTATGCCCAGTAAATTCCAGCGGCTTGCGAAGCGGATGGCTTCTTGCAGACTACTAGCTCGGATATCGCCAACTTTGCTTATACCAGCATCTGTCAGAAACAGGATCGGAATACTGGGTTGCTTGAAGCTTAGTAGCAGACAGACGTCTGGGTTGAAACTGCTAAAGATGATCTTGCGCTTCTTGCTGAAATCATAAACTTTGGCCAAGATAGTGTCCACGAAGCTATTCAACTCAACAGCATAAGTGTCCATCTCTTGTTCTTCCGACTCGTGTAACATTGGATACTTAAGCTCGATGTTGAATCCGACGTTTTGATCAAGTTGAACGAACATCTCTTCAAGTGTTGTAAAAGGGGCTTGTATGAAATTACCACGAGAATTTCCTTTGTACCCCTTTTTCTTGAAATCCCGAGTGTGTTTCATTCTCTCTGCCATCTCATAATCGGGTGCGTCGTGGCCAAGAGAGAGTGATCGCGAGCGGTCCATACCACGGACAACGCGGAAGTTCGGGCTTTCCTTTGGTGGAGATGGTGGCCGTGATGCACGAGGGGTAGCATCATTGACGTGTAAGAATTGCTCTAGTGTCATTGTATGGACTGGTGCATCGATGCCCGTCTCGCTGACAAGGAAGTCGTGGTAGATGACAGGTACATGGTCTTTTGTAAGCTGGACATCGAATTCGACATAGTTAGCGCCCAGGTTTGCGGCTGCAATGAAAGATTGCAGAGTATTCTCCCCAAGTTGGAGAGATCTGTTTGTCGACACATTCTTTCCCAGGCCTCTATGTCCTATCACCATTGTGGATGACAACTCTTTCCAGTAAGTATGTTTCGCAGTGATTCCCATATTCGGATGAGAGAATGGTGTGATAACAAGGAAATTGAAGTTGACACATCCGATAACCTCAAGATTGGTATCCATGATGGGAACACTGACATCGCCTTGAAGGTTCATACGCTTCAGGCCGATTGCCTGTTTGACGGTTGATAGAATCGCGACGCCGCGCCCGACCTTGTTGTCTTCACTCCCTGTATACGTTGGGATGATGTCAAAATATAATTTGACCTTTGATGCATCCAGAGTAGAAAAGACGATAGGCTCCGTAGATATGTTGTCCTGAACTGGCAGATCAATAGTGGTGGGCTCGCCTTGGGCACCGCTCGCAGTGACGACAACAGACAATGCTGTATCCAGTTGGGTTGAATGAGCTTCTGCAATTGGAATCTGCTCTAGTTTCACAGCGGGAGTGTCTTTTCTCATATCCATTGACCCCAAGCTGACGAGTACAATGCTTTCATTTGTGAGATATCGGTGACCAAAGGTCTTGACAGGTTCCGTGGTTCGGACAATGTTGGTCTGGGAGCTCTGGGCAGAACGGAGGGCTTCCAACGAGGATGTTTTGGGAGGAGATGATGCCGCGGTACTTGCAGAATCCTCTGAATCACTGCTCGAAACATCCACAGCTTCATTAAGCATATCTGCAATATCCATATGACCTCTCAAAGCAGCGTGCTCTTGAGCAGTCCAGCCAGATGCGTCGATTTTCCTAAGGTCAGCACCCGCTGCAATAAGCAGCTCCACTATCGAGAGATGACCATCAACACAGGCAACGTGAAGAGGCGTCCAAGAGAAAGACTTTTCGGCAAGCTCGAAATTGTTTGTCTGATCAGCCCCCCTTCAAGCAAGATCCTTGCGCACTCCTCATGTCCAAAACGGGCAGCGATGTGCAAAGCAGTCTCACCAGTCTCGTCTTGCCAGTTTATATCCACCCCTGCGTCAACGAGAAGCTTGACAATTTGTGTGAGATTGGATTTCGTAGCGATGGCAAGCACAGCGCTTGATTTAGAAATGTCTCTCCTCATAGCTGCCTTGCGGACGTTCGAGCCCTGCCAGTTCTCGGCTTTCAAAAGAGCTTGTGTAGTGAGGGGATGACCTCCAATAACGCTCAGGTGCAATGGCGCAAGGCCTTCATTATCTTGCCATTCAGGGGCATCAATGCCATGCTCAACATTGAACTGACCCCAGTTTTGCATGTACTTCATTACCAATTCGCAGATGACAACGAAGCCAAACTGAGCAGCGTAATGTAAAGGCAAGCGGCCGTACGTGTCCCTGCTTTTCAACGATATTCGTTGATGAGGCTGTAGGGAGTCGAGGACATATGCAAGAAGCATGACTGAATCGTCATTGATGCTCAACAGGCTGGACTCTTTGAGTTTACTTGGTGCTGGCCCAAGGGGAGGAGTGACTGCCGGAGTCAGAAACATATGATCTGGCTCGGGTACCAATGAGACATTGGTCTTGGGGCCGGATTTGGCGCGTCCAATAGACACGACCAAGCGATGCAGGCAATTTCGGTGATTGATGTCATCTGTTTCTTCCAAAGACTTGATGTCTTTCAGGAAGAAACGAATGCACTTCATTGACTTAGAGGCAATGGCACTCTGCAAAAGGTTGACCAATACTTTTTGCATTCCTGCATCGTCGGAATCCAAGTTGGCCTCGGCGAGGGTCTCTTTCAAAGCTGGAACATCATCATTTCTGATTGCTCCATCGACCCTGTCCAGAAGACCATTGGGTAGATTGACAATGGACCTCGAGGATACTCGCTTGAGGGTATGTGCTGAACGGACAGTGGAATTTTCATCACGGACTTTCGTCTGTCCCACAGTTTCCATCCACTCATTTGCAGTCTTCAGAGCTTTTGTAAGAGCAGCGTTGGTGGCGAAAGGCTTCTGGTCGACCTTTGAAGAGAGGTATCGTTGCTGAGTGCACACTGAGGGCACCTTCTTGTCGACCTTCTTGGTGATTTTCACGAAACCCCTTCTGTTCAACTCTCCAAAGCTTTGGAGGTTTCTCAGTTGACCCCGCAATTCCAGCAAAGCACCCATGAGTTCATCAACCTCATTGCGGTCCAATGTCTCCAGGCCTTGTTCTGGAAAGGCATATCTTTCCTGGAGTAATTTCAATCGTCTCGAAGCATCGCCGAATTTCTTGTTGTAGAACCCATCGACAGTATCGAGGTTGCGATCGAGGTAGAAGAAGAACTCTAGAAAGTGACATTAGCCAATGGAAAAGAATCATCCTGGTGAAGTTGACACGTACCGGCCAGGTCAACATCTTTGCCTGTTTTGGCGGATTCAGAAGCCGCCTTGATAAGCTTCTTCAGTCCCTTGTAATTGATGTATGACGCAGACCATTCCGGTATCTGATTGCGGGGCAAGCTGTGAGGAGTTAGCAATGTATTCAGAACAGAGCAGATAAAAGCTAGGTAATGGCAGACTTACTTGCGTCCGAACTTCATCGTTGCTATTTCTCTGATGAGTCTCTTTGGCTCTGGTTTGTGTAAAGTGTTCCCCTTGCAAGGCGTATTTGAATCCTAGCAGCAGCAATCGTCACAATTAACGGTGAAAGTACCAGGTTGGAGATGGTTGTGTTAAAAGATGAATGATATATCAATTCTTGTTACCGAGGAGGTATCGAAATTGAGCTTCGCTGGTCAAATAAAAGTGCGCCCAGATTAGTAGCCATTCAGTCCGGATTCCAATTGTGCTAAGGGTTCGTCTTAAGGGCGGGAAGACGGGCCTCGGGATGGAGGCAGAGGATTGCGAAAGTCCTGAATGTGATGGAACAAGGTAGAGATGGTGGGCGATGCGTAGCAGTTGGGTAGAGAAGTATAAACTCGAGGAAAGGTGTGCCTGTGCTGAGAAGTGGAAATGTCGAGAGGTATCGGGGCGTGTGGTTGAATGAAGCTGCGATTCGTGCACGCTACTAATTAGATTTTGCAGCAGCGACCTTACGGAGGTAACGTACTGTACTGATACCGGGCGGGTTCCGCTTCTTTGTTATCCGGTGGATACGCTTACTGCAATAAAGGCAACTTCAATGTATATCCCCAGGGATATAATAAGTGAATGGATGATTTACCTATCAAAAAAACGAATACTTCTCAGCAGAAAAATACGTTTTTTTCTGCGGGTTCTTATACAGGCTATCAGCCAGCTTTTGTGCAACTCAGTGGTCCCTACTTCATCAGCTATGAACCATACTGTACTGAGTACCTACTGCTGTAGTGCCGTCATGTACTCTATTTATAATCCTTGTTAGCAGCCACACCGCTGTTCAGATGTGTATCGCCGATCAGCAGGTACGGAGTACGGACTGGGTGTCTTGGAACGCAGGAACGATTTTTTGTAGCACCGAAGATCATCGTGAGATTTTGGAGTATGAGCATCGCACCAGATGGGTAAAAACAAAATGGAAAAATAAGAAGCTTTTACGGCCTGTGAATCTCAGCATCAATAACAACAGCGGGCAAATGCTGGGAGTTCTTTGGAACAGATGTGACATCATTCGGGGAGCCTGCAGAATCAATACTGTATGTAGTCGTCAAGGTTAGCCACATCCGATGCACGACCTAGCCAACCATTGGGATGAAGAGGAACGCTTTCCGGCACGCAGGTTTTCTTTCACGCATTAGTTCAGAGGAGACGGTCAGGAGAATCGCTTAGGCGGTAAGGCTTTGTAGGGATCTTCTTGATTCGATGTCTTACAAGAGTCCGAAGGCTTATAAAGAGGGTGGACACGCCGGACGAACCCCCTATAAGTGTAAAAGGTGGGCTTTTTATGGATTTATAGTCCGTGAGTACTCAAAAACGTCTATTTTGTATGGTAAAATGTACCCAGCAAGCAAGGGATGATTTGCGTGTAGGGGGTCGCTCCGATGTGTCCCCCCACATTTGTACCGTGACTGTAACGGATTCGCCTTGTTGAGTTGAAAATATAGACAAAAAAGTCGAACAAGCTGTGGAACATTGATTTGGAATGCGCCGTCCCCGTCTCAAAAGCGACCTTGTAGTTAGTGTCTCCTAAATTGATATTCCACGGAACTCATGGAATCAAGGAAGCGGACTCGACATGGTATTCGGAATAGGCCAGTTCTCCATATAGGCTCACCAATGTAACCTCCAGAGCTAGTACCATCCGGCACGTGGAGACATCTCTTCTCAGGAGAAACGGCAGCTCACATCCATGAGATAAGACTTATTCCCAGTCATCTCCAACATTGAGCAAACGTGCAATTAGGGAAATGGCGGAGTCAGAAAGGCATCGCCCTCATGGTTCAAGCCCAAAGGGCATATCGATAGAGCGATGCAAGGGATGGATATCCGGGAACTGGCCATGAAATACACCGCGCAGCTGGAGTAATACAGACTTTGATGTAAAAATGTCGACATAGGCTCCGCCCGGTAGTCCTGGGGTATCTTGAAAAACGCAACTTTCTTTGTTGCTTACCATCCTCTTCCACGTCCTCGTCCTCCGCCACGGCCTCGCCCCCGACCACCGCCACGTCCTCCGCCTCGATCACCTCGACCACCTCTTCCTCGTCCCCTTCCAAATCCACCATCGCGTCTCTCCTCTTCTGGAGCGGGCCCCAAACTCATCCTCTCGTCTCTCCATTCTTGTGTTGCAAAGAACTGGTTCTCAATTCCGACCAGATCACAGTACTGTTGCATCTGCGGATTGCTATACTCGACTGGTCCATCGTTCACAAGTTCTGGCATCCCGACTTGAAATATCGGAGCAGTTATGACAAAGTTCTCCGGAATCTCCAACTTGTCCGCTTTGACAATGTGCTCGTTAACCCAATTTTGCTCTTTCTCTATCAAGGGACGGTAGTGAGCCTCACCCAGATCTTTTGTGAGTGGGGCTTGTTTGTTTCCCAAAACAATACTTGGGGCAAATACTCGGGTTATGGCAAGCCATTCTGGATCGTACTCGAATTTGGGCTTTGGCCTTGAAATTGACTGATGAACCGGGAGCTCGGAGTTGGTTTTCGCATGTGGGTTGACTTCGAGAAGTTGTAAGAATTTGCGGCTAGGTAGACATTTATCTAATGCAAGAAATCTGACTGTCTTGTTGGTGACTTCGCGGGGTGTAGGTTGTCCAGGTACCTGTCGGGAAGATTGTGCTGAAGGTGCCGAAAAAGCAGCAGGTAGTTGCGCGCGAAGGTTAGAAGGAACGGAAGATGGAACTGTAGTTGTTGCGGACACGTTTTCACCACCATCCAAGTCTATTTCGTCTTGATTTATAGTAGTGGATAGTGAGCCGTTGGTCGCGGCAGGCTTTGGGGGCGGTACCGTTTCTTCGTCGTCCATATCAAGATCAATTTCATCTGCATTGTGAGCAGCTGCAATCACCGGATCTTCTGCTGTTCTGGATGGTGGATTATAGTGGTCTGCTTTAGCTGATGATGGTAACGAGGCTGCATCAACTTTTATGATATCTTCATAGGTCTTAGTTGCAGCAAATTTGCAATGCATATGAGCTGCAAACCAATATGGAGGTCGAAGGCGGTCCATGACATATGTTGCTGCTTGGTTGCCTAATGTTCCCTCCTTCGATTCTTGTTCAAAGTCGGGTTTCAACCGGAATAATGCTCTCGAATCCCCATGATTCTCAATCGCTCGAGGCCAGTCATGGCTGATGCAAATGTCGACCTGGGACTTCAGCTGGAGGAGCTTTCGGATGTCAATCTCCCGGACGTGATAAATCGTTTTGACATCGTCGTGGTTGTAAGGTAATCGTTCGTGGTGATGCTTGTTGTAATCTCTGCCTTTCCAGATGCCGGACATGCCAGCGATTCGTACTCCACCGACTCGTACAACATTGGCTGCCCCCATGTAATAGATATCTGGTGCGACCCAACCACCATAAAGAAGCTCCCAGAGATGACTGCTAGCTTCATGATTGCCTCCGACGAATATTGTAAGGTATGGTGCTTTGGCGCTTCCACTGTAGTACTTGTGGAAATCGCCAATCTCGCGGTATTTGACCGGGCAAGACATGACGGTCAAGTCAGAGGCATTTCGCACTGCCTGTGGTTGTTAGCTTCTGAATTCGCTTTTAACATGAAGGACATACCTGGAAGTCTCCCCCAATAATGAGAAGATCAACGCCGTCCCAACCTCGAACCTCGCATGCTTTCTGTACTGCTGCGTAGATAGCATCCAGTGTACCATGGCCCTGTCAATATGTTAGATATATGAAGAAGCAACACGAACAAGGAGCAACCTACACATCCTTCCACAGCAATTCGCAAGCCCTGCCCCTCTACTAATGCCGGGGCGGGGTCCATCGTGGTGGGATTAATCCGGGGAGATGGTAATTAGGACGTGAGGAAACAAGAAATGGGCAAGTTGGTTGCTTAAACTTGATATAAGCTCATTATAATTCAAGTTTTCGGCAATGTGGCAGTGGTTGGAGTTATTTTCTGGTTGTAGTCACGACCATGGATATTTTGGAAGTCAGAAGTTCGCTTGCTCTCGGAAATTCTACAACAATCAATTTAAACCCAAGTCACACAACGCGTCGCTCTCATTAGCCATCTTCACATCTGAACTCGAGGCAATCATCATGGCAGCTCCAGAAGTATCGGCGCGTCTACGATACCTGAATGACTCCGCGCATCTCCTCGCAGCGACCGCTCCCGAGACGTCAAGGCACCTCATGTCGCGACACGACTCCCTGCTCTTCGACAGCAACCTCAACCCACCAAATACACAGAAACGCAAAGCGTGCGGCGCATGCGGCACTATCATGATACTGGGATGGAATGGGGTTCTGGAGATTGAGCAACCTGGACGAAAGAACAAGCGTCGCCAGGGGAAAGTCTCGAACCCACAGAGAGCTGTGGTCTACACATGCAATTGCTGCGGCAGCAAGACTCGGAATTCTTTTCCTACCCCTCCTCAAAAGTACAAACCTGGAACGAAATCTTCAAAGACTGTGCCTATATCAGCTACGGCTTCTTCAAGGACTCCGCAGACAAAAGATACCCCAAGCCTTGGACAGTCCTTGAATTCCAACAGCAAGAAGCGGGCAAAGAGCAGGAAGCAAGGCAGCCTACAAGCAATTTTAGCGAAACAGAAGGCAGCAGAAGGAGCCTCTGCTTCTGGGTTTGGGCTCGATTTGATGGATTTCATGAAGAACGGTTGAAAACGGGAAGATACCTCAGAGATTGAAAAGTCACAAACTTTGTACGACGATCTCATAACCTACAGCCGGGGATAAGGATGTCTCTTTCCTTCTCGTTCGCAGTCGAAGTATGCAAGAACGCTCTCTGGAGGAGGACTTTCTATCTTCGGAGATATACCATACGGCTGGAACTTATCGAGTATAGGATTGGCCCAGTAGCTTTGGTCAAACCAGCTGGGCATATCACAGCTAGAGTCACGGTAAGGAGTTCTTGATATATGAGTTAATAGGGGTTGCTAACAAACAGAATTAAGGAGCAGATGTGGGATTTGGCGCAAAAGTTGAGTAGCAAACTGGTTTCTGATTCCTTCATGACTCGGAAGAGAGCCAGACTTGTTCAGCAAAATCATCTGCTATAGTCTAGTACTGAGTTGCTTCTATTGGCTTCAGAGGGACGCCTGGGGACTTTGTGTACTGCCTGTATTCAGCCTAGTGCAGTCGATACAACATGTCATGCCATGTGTACCTAGGTATCTTTCGTGATTTGTGACAGACGAGCCACAATTCATCTCAGATATATTGCCTTCTTCTCTTCCCTTCTGTATCAGTCACGCCCTAACTTTCCCCATCATTCATAACATCCCACAATGATTTGAGAGCAAAGCTTCTATTGGATTCTAAGCCTTGCCTTCAGCCTTATCACCCGCGTATCGCTAAGCCTTATCGCCAGAAAATTTGTACTTAACCCCTCCATCACCCCACCAAGATCCCCACCACAACAAAACTACAAGATGGCAAACAATACCCAAGAAGATCCCAAGCCAGATGGCGCTGCCTTTGATCACTTCTTTGATAGTATTGGAAAGAAAGCAGAGAACCTCACGATCAACGAAGATGGCAAACCCGCTACCAATGGCAATGAGTCAACATCTCTTGAAGCGAAATCAGAAGAGCAACCAGATGAGAATGAGAGAGTAGTGGACGAGATAGAGAGTCTATGCATGAACTGTCAAGCGAATGTATGTATCCCCAATTGCTACTCTACGTGACACAGTCTAACTTGCCTCTCAGGGAATCACTCGCCTCCTCCTTACTCGAATACCCTTCTTCCGCGAAATCATCATAATGTCCTTCTACTGTCCACACTGCAACTTCAAAAACGCCGAGATTCAATCCGCAGGAGAGATCCAACAAAAAGGTGTCCGTTATGAGTTGCGCCTCACCTCTGCCGCAGACTTCGCCCGGCAAGTGGTCAAGTCCGACAGCTGTATCGTCAAGTTCATTGAACTCGATATCGAGGTCCCGGCTGGGCGAGGACAGTTGACAAATGTTGAAGGACTACTCAGCATGATTCTGGAAGATCTGGAGCTACAGCAGCCCGAGAGAAAGGAGCAAATCCCCGAGGTCTGGGCCAAGATCGAGGAGATTGTGGCGCGGGGCAAGAAGATGATAGCAGGAGAGGGTTTCCCATTCCGTTTATCACTCGACGATCCTTCCGGCAATTCGTGGATTGAGCCAGATCAGAAGGACGGCGTGGGCAAGTGGTCAAAAGTCGAGTACGCACGCACAGCAGAACAGAACGAATCTTTAGGGCTCGGCGGCGGAGAGGAGGAGGCGGAGGCACCACCACAGACAACAGGGCAACCTACAGCAGCGACTTTCGAAGACGATGACATTGTACCAAACGAAGTCTACTCTTTCCCAGCTACATGTCCTGGTTGCACGAAATCTTGTACCACTCATATGAAGATGGTGGAAATCCCGCATTTCAAGCAAGTGGTCATTATGAGCACGGTATGCGAGCATTGCGGCTACCGTTCCAACGAGGTGAAGACTGGAGGAGAAGTGCCCGAGAAGGGCAAGAAGATCACTCTGAAAGTCGAAGGAGCTGTAGATCTTGCACGAGATATCCTGAAGTCCGAGTCCTGCGCCCTGGAATGTCCAGAGTTACATCTTTCGGTCAATCCCGGCACGTTGGGAGGGAGATTTACTACAGTAGAAGGTCTATTGACGCAAGTCAGAGATGATCTGCACCAACAGATCTTTGACATCGGCGACGAGGTTGGAGCGGGTGGCGATTCTCTTCCTTCTGAAGCTAAGCAAAACTGGAAGAAGTTCTTTGATGAAATCAGCGAGGCTATCAAGGGCGAGAAGAAGTTCACGGTTATCTTGACAGATCCATTGGCCAGCAGTTACGTCCAGAACCTTTGCCTGCCAGACCCTGATCCGCAGATCGAGTCAGAGGAGTACGACAGAACAAAGGAGGAGGAAGAAGACTTGGGCTTGACGGATATGAAGACTGAGGGCTATGTGGATGAGGTTGGGGAGGAGAAGAAGAGGTTAGAGGCAGAGAAGGTTAATGGAAGTAACGGCTGATTTGCAGACATCACAAAATGGAATCGTTTGTTAATAATGCATGCTTTTATTTGTGTTTCCTGTTTTCTTTTGATCAGTACTTATACATTTCCCTATGATATCAGCAAGCGCGTCCAGTTCCTCCAAGCACAGTCAATTTCCTCGATCGTATAATGAATGAACCTTTTTTTAAATCCAATGACAAAATTCCTTGCCTCCATCTCTGAACTTAGCATGCCCTCCAACCCTGGCGAGTACTTCTCCGTGCCATCCTCCTTCTAGTCTAAGCGGATGCCGAGATCTTGTGCTAGTCATGAATCTCGAGCTGCATCCAATATTACTGTCTCGAAACGTCAGACGCGTTACGTGGTTAAACACAATAATGAGGCAACTCACACACGGTAAATTATGCAGTACTTTGCTGTTTCGATGACAAAAGGTTGCTGGTTGTATAACTATGTACAGAATAAGGGGGTGAGTGCCCTCCGTGGATAAAATTGGGGCCGAATAATGTACCAAAACTCTAGAACATTATTCAGCCCCTAATCCTCTTCATCGACATCCCGTCTCAGAACTCGCTTCATGAAGGTTCGCCCTTCGGCCTTAACCCTATCGCTAGACGTAAACACTCTCATCAGGGTGTCTTTTCCGTTCTCCTGGAACCGAACATATTCAAGACCGTCCTTCTTGATATTCCCCACGTTCCTTCCCTTGACTGAAAAGTTCAACGGTTGCATATATTTACACTCCTCATACCGCTTGCCAGAGCTTCGATCAACCAATGTTCGTTTGGCAATCTCCCGATATATGCCCGCATTCTCGTGACCTGGCAGAATCATGCGGTATGTGTCGCCCTCGTAGGACAAGTTCGGGAAGTTCGGGAATGTCGTAGCCACGGCGGAAGCGGAGGAGGTTCGGGTATCAGAGGATGTATCACGGCTTTCGTAAGATTTTGCTTGTTGCTCTAGAGTTTCGATATAAGCCTGTTGAGACTTCATTTCCTTTTCACCCTTCTTAACCATGCGAGCATTCTTAGAATCTTCCAGCTGAAGGTTTTCGAAGTCTTTTTTCTGGGGATCCTCCCTTGCGCGCTCGAGGTTGTCGACCTGTCTACGGAGTTCAGTGATCACATCGTCTTGACTCTGCGCTGCCAATCGTCTAATACTCTCTGCTTCTTGATAGCTTTGGATCTGGGATTGGAGCTGGTTGATTTGTCCATTTCGGGTTTCGATGTCGGCTTGAAGGGTCGTCTTGGACTGTTCCAATGTCTCAACTGTTTGGATCATTTTAAAGATGTGGGAGTCCTTAGCCTTAATGGCAGCTTCCTGGGCATTGATCTGTTGCATTAAGCTCGTATGTTGTGTATCGGATTGTGCCAGCTTGATTCGAAGGTTCCGCTCCGGGGCTAATTGTGCTCTCACAAACATGTCGACGCTCTCATACAAGTGATTTTTGGCCTCGGCGACCTCTTGCTCCTCCTCCGAATCATTCATTTCGATATCACCGTTTTCGCTACCAACATCTTGTTGCCCAAGTACAATTGACGGTAATTCTGCATGACATGGAGACTCTTCGTCAATACCATCGTTCTCGCTACTAACATCTTGTTGCCCAAGTACAACTGACGGTAATTCTGCATGAAATGGAGACTCTTCGTCAATATTTCCAGGTTCAATGGTATCTAGGACCTCAATTAGCATGTTATGAGTGACCTGGGGCCAGAGGGTTATACCATCAGATTTCATCTCCATTAGTTTCAACTTGATGGCTTCCTTGGTATATATCCAGTTCCCTTTATCGTATTCGTCGCTGACGTCGAGTTGATCAGCCCCCCTGATAGAACGATGACGAAGCCTATCCGCTGATCCAAAATCTCTACAAAACAGAGGCCGGTTGTCAGATGACAGATAGGCATAAATCCAAAACTCGTGATCTGATTTGAGCATACCAACGTAAATCATTGTGACTTTCCCTCGGTTTGAGCGTTTGGTTATAACGTCATCCGGCGTGGTCGTCACTTGCACCCTCTTCTCCAGCGCTTGAAGATAATCCACAATCAGTTCTTTCTTCCTTTCATTACTGAGAGATGACATGTCCGAAGCTTCGACAACGGTACAATACGCCACGAAGATTTCGGGGTCGAGAAGCGCATATTCAGCACAAATCCTCCCATTTTTACTCATCTGGCTATACCATTTATCCTGGATATCTTGTGGCGTATTGGGTGTCTGAAATGCAAAAACGTTTGCAGCTGTTCGGTGGTTTGGGTAATTGATTAGTTTTGCTACAAGTTCCACACGGGGCTCTAGAGCATGATGCCCAATGTAGACAAAGCCATCAGGACCCATTCGGGTTCTTTTCTGTGGCTGTTTTCTCAACTCGTCTGCTGCTGCTCTCTTTTGTCCAATAGCAGCTTCATCGTTGGTTGCTCCACTGTTGAGTGCGGCAGCAATAGGTTGTAGAGCTTTCAAACTCGATCGTCGAGTCCCTTTCTCGGTGATGTGACTGGGTGACAAATCTGCGCTGACATGATTGTATTGGTAGAACCCCTCGAGCGACAAGTTGTGGTTGCCACTGGATCTTTCTGGGGCCATAGGAGGGATTTGAACACTCATAGTAGTACCACTGGACTGATTGCAACCCATACTATAACATTGGTGTCAGTATTGTGAGCAAATATTGGAATGACGCCCAGGCAAATTTCCACTTTCACGAGATGACATGAGAGTGGTGAATCGAAAGATAATGCAACTTACTCGCCAGTGCTAGGTCGCAAACTTAGCTCCGAGTTCGACATTCCCAAAGCCACGCGTGCTTGATGCTGGAGAAGGTCGTGTTCTTCCATGATAAAGACTGGAATGCTTTTGCGAGTTGGCGTTGTCTACTTCAAGGAAGACGAGTCGACACTATCTATGGGAAAGCGAGAGTTGTTAGCGCAATGTACTACAGGAAAGAAGAATATATGTGAGTGCTGACCTACGAGTCCCAGGGGGCTAAAGAGCTTGGACGCTTTCGATGTTGATGCTGATGATGGTTGAAAGACGAGAGCACCGACAGTTTGTGTCCGACCAAAGGTGAAGGAGCAGAAGAGCACTTGTAATGATCTGATAGTGATGGATACGTCTCGGGCAATATGAGACACCGCAGACAGATGAGAAGAGGTCTGTCAAAGCACAAATTGTACATGTGGTGGTATGGTTTTTAAGTGGGACGCGATGTGAGTTGGAGTTATATACGCGCTGTTGGCGAGAATTGCTTATTTAGCGCGGCGCGACAGAGAACCCTTGGATTCAATCGGTATACGAAGCGGTCATCATACGATTGCCGTCGAAGAGCTTTCAAGCAGGTGCTAAATATCTTATAATCCAAGGCTGTAGGCGGTATACTTGGACACCCTAACCACATCCACAACACTTCACAATTTGACAGCCATAATGGTATTTGCATCAACAATATTGAGAAGGATGATGTGTGCTTTGCGTTACTTTTAAAATCTTTGAAGTGATTGCTATAAATATAACATCCGTCAAGGTTCGCTTGGGAAAGATCTAACCATATGGACGTACTCTAGAGTGACTGATGTTTTGAGAACTGGGATAATATTATATTATGGTTGATATATAAATCGATTTGTTAACCCATATGAGGAGGTCATATGAGGCTTCAGGTGAAAGCTTTGACTAACAATCAATGACATGGCTCGTTCAGGTGTATATTCCGTAAATCAAGAACCTTAGTTCCCCTTTGCCTCTTGACGTAAGCGCCGCTATTGCATTCTCTTTAATGGATATCTGCACGTCAATGTCTTCATCAAAGGGAGTAGTAAAGTATGAGAACATTTATGTCAAGTAAATAGATAAGGGTGTGAGTAGTTTTAACAACTATTATCCAGTAAAACACTCCCTATGCCAAACACCCCGCCAAATTTCCATGCCGCCGTATCAGTCCGCTAAAAGACAAGGAAAGCTCAGATACTTTGAAAAAAGGGACATTGACATCATAAGATTTCCTCCACTCCGTGCACAAGCCAGGACCCCTTAAAGTGAGAATTTGATTTCCTTGGGAACCTCCTTCAGCGTATGAAACTTCATATATTGCCCACCCTCCGCTGACTCCACTACAGCATCAACAGCATGTTTCTGTACATACTTAAGCTGACCATTGTCTACATATTCGGTGTACTGGATATTCCCGATTGTGACTTCCCTACCTGATAACAGGTCAGTCGCGTTTGATGCAATTTTGTGATACTGCCACAAGAAGGGGTTGTTAGTTGTCACATACCCGTTGGATGGCCCTTTACACTAAGCTTGTATGGACAAAGAAGCAGAGTTGATTCATACGTCTTGCCTTCATGAACAATTTTGCCCGAAGTCCGCTCGACTAACATCCCACCAAAGCTGTCGTTATCCCATCCAATAATCTGATAATGCGAATTATCAATTTTTACACTTTGTGGAGACTTGGTGGCATCAGCAGGTTGCAGCTTGGTATCAGAAGACGCGTCATTTGGTGTAGATTGTGGGTTGGCAATTGGTTGACCGTGAAGTTGGGCTCGAAGATCGCGGATTGTCTCGTCTCTCTCGACTATCTCATGAGCTTGACGGGCATTGATGGTAGCCTGGCTCTTGATCGAGGATTCACCAGCTTTGACTTGCAGATGAAGCATACTGAACTCGTTTTCTCGGGTGATGTTGAGCTCAATGTATTCGTTAAGTTCCTGAAGGACGCGCCGAGGGAGTGGATCAGGTTCCTGTCGACGGTCAGTGATCAATCAGAACTGATCGAAACCAGAGGTATATCTGAAAATTATCTCAAAATACCCAAAACATCAATGAAAACTTTTGGGCCAGCAAAAGAAATCTGAGTGGGAAATCTGAGGGTCAGAGGGTCAAAGGAGTTGCTTACCGTTTCTTCATCACCCTCCTCCATGCCTAATGTAATTTCATTATCTACGGATGACTGACCATCCGTCATCCTCGGCACCTCTTTAAACTGGCTTTTGATCAGATTCTTGATCTCTGCCTCAGTGCCTACCCGATATTTTTGATCAAACAGAATGTCATTGAACCTGACGCTTCCCAGAACAAACTTGAACTTGCTAGATTTTACTTTTTGGTCCTCTTTACGCAGATAAAAGAGCAGCGCCATCTCTGAAGACTTTCGCATCTTTGCATATACTCGGATATCTCCGTCAATCTTGTGCACACCAACCAACAGGGCAGCTGGTTCAAAGACAGGACTACTAGGAGATGCGTTTTGATCACGAAGTCCCCTCTCGGCTTGAATATTTCTGCGTAGGTGTCTCTCCAGGGAAAGTGCTTTTGCCGAAGGATCAAGCTGTTGAGTAAATTCTGCTTTGAAAGTGACTTTATCAATAGACACCTCATCAGTACCGGGCAACACAAGATCGTTCCATTTTCTGTGTATGGCCATGGGGGTGTCTTCGTCTTTGACAGCTTTGATGAGGAGACTGCAGGTTCTTGAAGTCAGTATTGCTTGTTTAAGAAGTTGAGATATACGTCGAAACTTGATAGTATTGAGTGTAAAGCCTTGGTCAGAGGATTTGGAACCTCAAGGAGGAAATTTGGAGAAGTTGCTCACCCGTTTGGCTCGAGAATTTCAGCGTGGATTACCACCCTCGGCTCGTCGACATGGCATCCAACGACGGTATAAGTCCGCGAGGTATCTGTTTTAGCCCTCTTATTTGCTGGAGAATCCGAGTCATCTTCCGAATCCATTGCATCCATAGACATCGCAGAGCGAGCCGCTGCCTTTCTCTCGGGTTCTGTAGCCGTTTGTGGGTTTGCCGGAGATCCGCTGTGGTGTTGCATATTTGAAGAAGTAGGAGATTGGTCTGCCAGTTTGGCCATCGGAGGAATTGTGGCTGGAGACTCGAATGGCATGGTTATTGCGGATTTTGGCGTAGGGGTCTTTGGTGAGGCCTGTGTCGAACTGAATGGCTTGTGGATGATTGCTGCGGATCTTGGTGTAGATATCTTTGGTGAGGCCTGTGTCGAACTGATTGGTTTGTGGATGATTGCTGCGGATCTTGGTGTAAGGGTCTTTGGTGAATCCTGTGAAGAGTAACTTTAGTATTTCTCCTTCCAAACGATGTTTCAGGGATGGTGAGGCTTTAACTCACAGCCATAGGGGATCGAAGTTCAGGAACTTGTGGACGAATGCTAACAGCAAAATGTTAGAAGGGTTCTTTGAAGTTCGAATTCCCCCTGCATGCGTGTAGACGCGGGAATGAAGGTCGTATCGTGCAAAGAGAACTTACACGGCACGGCTGTCATTCAACAACATAATCAGGTCGGTTCATTTCGAGGGTATGCGGAGATGTTGTTGTTGTGGCAGATTACCCAATGGTCAAAGTAAACAAACATTGGTGGTTGGCGTTTTCTGGTTTGGCTTGCCATTGACCGCCCTCGCCTAAATAAGGAGGAGGGGAGGGGTACAGCCTGACTTGGATTTAGATGATACTTCAATTGTGGAGGAACTGATTCTGATATTATACACAGGGCAGGAAGGAGGTTGTTCATTGGATTGCTTTTCCCCTATATGGTATATTGAAGCCTTGCCTCACCGGAAGTTCAGCAACGGAGCAACTTGATGACCAAGGCTGCTGGAAACGGCGAAAGCATCATAGAGCACGCACCAGTAAGGCTGAACAAGCAGCGGAAAGGCTGTATGTAGTACGGTATGCAAGAGCGCGAAGAACACTATGTAGGTCCATGCGTTGAAAATGTCTCAAAGGTACTTGCAAATACAAGGAGGAAAGCATCAAGAAAGGTCAAACCCAAGGCGAGGAAGTCGTAGACAAAGGCTTGGGAATCATGATCCCAGTGGCCTCTTTTCCTGGCTTAAAAACTCTTTTTATCCCTGTATGAAACCCTCTCTTTCTGCTGCCACATATGTGAATTGCTTTCTCTAGTGGAGCTAGCCGATTTTGAGTTCGCTGGTACTATTTTAACGACTTGCGATTCATTCTTCCGTTAAAGCAAACAACTTCCTATCGTAAGATGGACAACCACAATATGGAGGAAGTCAAGAGTGCCAACAGTACGAAAAGAAAGCCGATGGAGTATGGTATAGTGAGTTGTTCTAACACATGCCAATTTGGACTCGCTAACGTCGAGTATAGTTCACGGAGGAGAAGCGTCAGAAGCTCAGAGGGCGAAGAAAGGAACGAAAATACCAGAAAGGTCTCAAAGCGTTCAAAGAGGCATACGGACCACCAGTATCTAGCGACAACCCGGCTATCAATACCCCGTCTGGAACTACCCTGTTTGGCACTACCCCTTCCGGTGCTACCCTATCCGATGCTGGCATTCCAGTTGGTATGATACTCCTCGAACTACCGAGGTGAGATAATTGCTAGCTGTGATCGCTGATGAACGGCAATACAGAGTCATTGTTCATATCCCAGCCAGCTCCACATCATCGAGAAAGCCACCATAGACACGAAGTCGAAGCTCGGAAGGCGGCGAGGGAGAGGGAGGCGAAAATGATGGGGACGGATGCAGAGGATTTGCAGAATGAAGGCGAAGTCATGTATGTTGACGACAAGAGAGCGCATGGTTTTGAGGACAATCATGAGAACCCTTCAGCAACCAAGGAGCCGTACAACATCTGCCGGTATCGCAGCGAGAGCCCAGAGGTTCGGGTTCGAACATGGAAGGAAATGGGATTTCAAACCGGCAGATGGAAGGGGTCAATCAATGCGTAGGATACGAAGCGTAGATCATGTTTTGATTTCTTTCGACACCGTAGGGAGGGGATACTGGTGTTACACGATCGGGCAGGCTGAATAGATAAATCAATGTGAACTTCTTTGAACCCACCTAATGCTGCCTCACCTACACACTTCCCGCCTGCAGATGAGATACTACCTATTGAAAACCAATAACAGTGAGGTGCACGAGACATATATAGGGATGGAAACAAGACTGGATGGGTTACTCCTGTTTCATGGAGGACTTTCGGCGGAATATACATTCCCTCATCTGCTTGCCGGCATTAGATTTTCAATTGCGATGCCCCTCGGTGCTTGTCAACCTTTCAGATACAAAATAGCGTCGCTGAATAGAATATAAATCAAGATCTATTTCGGTACGAGAAGCAAAAGGGGTCAATTGCCGTTTAGGAAAGTGGGGGAGGGTTAGTGGTTCGGCTGAAAATGATGACTAAGCTTTAACTTCGACGACACTTCACTATTTCATCGTGAAATGCTTCTGTATCCAATCTCACCATACCCACCCTTCTTCTCCTGCTCTCCGATATAGATCTTATCGATATCGCAAGGCTTCTATCATAGTTGATTGAGGGAGAGTATCATATATGCCGGTATTGCATCAAGTGATGGCCGTGACCGAGGAACCTGCAATTTAGACTAAACCTCGTTTGTTGAAGTGTCACTTTTGGCTTTGCTTATTTTCGCCGTATTTTATTCTTCTGATTGGTTTGTAACTTGTCGGAATTTGTTGATACATCCTGTCTCTGCGAGTCTTTGCTGTTATTGATTTTGTTTTCGTCGTAGGAGCAATCGGAGAGCTGCTCCGCATCTGACGTTGAGAAAGAATCAAGAATCAACCCAGATTGCATGCAGGTGGTACTTGACTATGTTATCCTAAATTCCCATGATCTGTTGTGTTTCGAGCTTGTCGCTACACATCCCAAGCATGAGCAGTGTTGGAGCTTTTCCTGGGCTTGCTAACGATATTTCACCCGTTTATATGTAGCGCAAGGCAAGATTCATGCCTGCATGATCAATTGAAGCGCTGGGGTTTTCAGTTTCGGGATATTTGAAAGCTTTGTAGTTCCTACTGGTATGGTTGAACCTGGGTGCGTCTCGGAGCCGGAGTTCTGCCACGTCTACATAGATACTGGAATAAGGCACTATATCTACAAATTCACAACAGGCCAACTGGCCACATGGTCAGGTAAGTTCTACTCTATCCTATTCATGCTAAAAATTCGTTTACTATCTCTAGCGGGGAGTGGATAGAAGATCATGCTGGCTCGACGTTAAATTTCCAGAAGACTTGTCTTCTGGAAATCTCCTCCTACGTTAGGCTTGTTCCAGTGCGAGACAGGGTTGTGAGTTGCAAGCATGATAAAATCCAAAAATCAATCAATCAGTTAGACATCTGTAAAATGTCCCTATCTTTTTGTCTTTTTTTCCCTTCGCGGAGTCGCGGACCTTTCTGGAAAGGCAAATTTTTATTTCTTTCGTCATTCTCATTCCCTACTGAAAGGATTCCTCGATCATCGATTAGTTTTTGCTTATATATATATAGTTAACCCTTAACCTCTCACAGGGTGTTTTCTTAGAGCGCTTGTGTTACAATTGATTTTTGGAACCAAGAGTTCACCACAGATGCACGTGATTCAGCTCATTGGACCCCATAATGGGTCGCGGGAGTGTTATCCCTTTTGTATCTGTCTATAAGTACAACTCAATCATGTTTCGGGGAGTGCCCTTCCTCTAAATGCTAGAGCTTTGGATTTATGTCATCGTATGTTATTAATCATGAATAAAGAAGATCGGGGACATTCTGATCAAATGTCCGTGTGCCCAAGAGCTTTTTTTAAGTGGTTCCAGGTTTTCCACCCTGTGAATGATTTTTTAGTACCTTGCCCTGTTTCGCGCTTTTCTCTTCGCTAAACGCGTAAAAACTGTCAACGCGCCAACCTTGTCACCTACGTCTCTTTCCTTTCCAGCTCACATGTCAACAACGTTTCATTCAACTACAGCCCCTTCGTCTAGCACATCGCACCTACCAAGATGGCACCGCACTCAGTATGTGTCTGTCCCCATTGGGCGATTCTCGAGCTTGCTCCTTTGCTCACCTGTTTCTTCGCAGCATCCCAAGAACGGTGGTGAAAAACGCAACCAGACCGCAGCCCAGAAGCCAAACAGCGGCAAGAGTGGCGCATCCAAGGCCAAGCCCAGGAACAAGGACAATCAGCGGATCAAGAAGCTACGAGCAGCTGGGATACTAAATGACGACTGTAAGACTCCACGAGCCTCCTCGACCACAATTGATTAAGCTAACTCGTGATCTGATAGCCGTTGCAGTTCGCAACCTGAATGAACACCGAGCTCCGCGCAATGACAACGACATGCCGCCAAAGCATACGAAGAGAGAGAGACGACGCCAACGGTTGATGTGGATCTCCAAGCAAGTAGCTAGACCCCAGGCTTGGGAGGGCGAGGGAATTTTTCGACGTGCGATGGGATTCGACGGATCTGATGATACGTACAGGTTCAAAGACGGTAAGGCTGGCTCGTCTGACTCCCCGGGTACGACAACGGTGCTGATAACCACACAGATATCGACGAAGTCATTGAGGTCAAGTTTTCATGGGTCTGGATGGACGTCATTGAGAAGACGGATTGGATAAAAAGCGAGACAGGTGGAGAGGACGTGGAGTATACGTATGAGAACATCATTGGACCAAGCCCAGTTCAGAGTTTGGTGCTTCCATACCGCCCAAGATAGGGATGGCTTCTTCCAGATCATTTCTCCCTAGGGCGTACATGAATTAACGCGTTGTCACGGCGGATACAACGTTATGGACAAGATGCGAATTGTATGGTAGGCATTGTGCTTGGCCTGGATATGTAATCTCGATTCTAAAAGTCCTAAGATAGTAGAGAAGCTTCTCCAGAAAAGGAATTTAGTAGTATAACCCTCAGAAAGAAAGGCTCTGAAGCTGTTTCAAAAGCTATTGGCCGACCTTCTTAGGAGCTATCGGCTAGTCAGGGTATTAATTACTATAAGGAGATCTCTAGGGATAAAAGACCGTCAACTGTAAAAGTCGTAGTCCCAGTACATATACTAGCTAGAAATAGCTTAGTGCTGGAGCCCTAAGCTTAAGGTAGACGCAGCGTAGGATGGGAGCAGGGCTGGTACTATTCGATTGATAGGACCAACCAACCAACCAACCAACAAGGGAGGGGGGTGGCAGGTCTCAGGCCAACGGGTAGATGCATTCCCGGCCCGAGTCACCCAGCCCTCTTTGATAGCCCTTTGTGAGTTCCGTACTGTTTCAGGCTTTATTGTTCTTCTTTGATTATCACCATTTCCCAACCTTCTATGATTATCTGCGACCTTTGCAATCTATATGAAAATGACATACATAGTAGCCTCATTGCTTGCAGGATTATTGGTCGCCGTTTTCTATTGTTTTCAAAGAACCTGGTCGAAGACTGCCTCAGCACGCCAGTTTGGATGTCAGCCGCCAGTTTCGTACCGACACCTTGACCTTCTTTTTGGTCTCGACCTCAAACTACAAGAGGTCAGACAGGCTTTGAAATTTCGCAGCATTCCTTTCAACGCGGCTCTTTTTAAGAAATATGGAAAAACCTTTCAAGTCAACGTCTTTGGCAGTGCCACCATCAGAACCATCGACTCAGAGAATCTCCAAACCGCCTATGCTACTAATAATAAAGACTGGGGATATGAACCCATTAGACTCCCATTTATGGAGCCCTTTTGTGGACGGGGCTTTATCACCACAGATGGAGCCACTTGGAAGGCCTCGAGAGCTCTTCTCAGACCCACGTTTAGCAAGGCCAACATATCGGATTTATCTGCCTTCCAACGCTCCGTGGACTCGTTTCTCCAGCAAATCCCAAGAGATGGTTCAACTGTCGATATGCAACCTCTGATAGCATCTCTAGTAAGCGTATCAGAATCCTGTTTGGCATGCCAATTGTATTTATTGGTTTATTTAGTTCCTTCAAACAGCAATAAAGTTCCTTCTGGGTGACTCTCTTGATGTACTTGGAGGTGAAGGACAGTCGGGAGATGCAAAAGATTTTCTCAAGGCGTTTCACAATTCCATGATTGGGATGGGTCTGTCTTTCATGATCGGTCCATTTCAATTGCTCATCCCGAAGGCGCTGAAAGCCACAGCATGGCAAAAAGCCCATACGTTTATCGACGCCTGCATCGATGTGGCGCTCCACGATAAAAACCAAGCACGGGGGAAAGATTTCCCAGACAATCAAATGGAATCTGACAGCCGTAGTCACAGCCTCCTGGAGGGTTTGGCAAAGCAAACAGATGATCGCATCGCGATCCGCAATCAGATATTGCAAGGAATGATGGCAGCACAAGATACTACATCAGTACTTATCAGCAATACGATGTTTCTACTGTCACGAAACCCAGCTACATACGAAAGACTTCGGAAAGAAGCGCTTTCCATAGATCTCGATGTATCTTTGCCATTATTTGATAACCTCAAGGAATTGAAATTTCTCTCCAACGTTCTAAAAGAGTGTAAGTTTTACTTTCAATGACCAAAACCTCCGCTGATATCTTGGTCAAAATAGCTCTTCGCATGTATCCTATATTTCCGGTACTGGTACGTGTCGCGTTGAAGGACACAACTCTACCTGTGGGTGGTAGCGAGAAGCGTGATTTTCCAATCTATATTCCGCGAGGCACGAAGCTGTATTCAGACTACTATGCTTTGCATCATGTAGAGTCGGTATTTAGACCTGATGTCGAAGTTTTCAATCCAGACCGATGGCATTCTATTAGTCCTGGCCCATGGGAGTATATGCCTTTCTCAGGAGGCCCACGGGCCTGTGTTAGACAACATAAAGCACTGGCGGAGGCTTCTTATACTCTTGTCAAGATTGTGCAGTTATTCAAGGGACTAGAAAGTCGCGACGAGAAGGAGTGGGCGGGCCAGATGAAGTTGACGGCCCGGAACGCGAATGGGTGCAAGGTGGCATTAATCCCCGCATAAGCTTCAGCAGCCACCTTACTAGGGGGTTGGAATGAAGCCCCAAGAGCGGTATCTGAACTCTTTGTTGAAGATTGAGTACAGATGAAAGTGAGGCTATGGTTCAAGATCGGCTTGGCTTAAGCCATTTATTAAACTTGCTATTAATCTGTTAAATTGCCTTTTTCCGGCTTATGGATGATGACATACCTTATATGAAGCATAGACTCCAACAAGGAATCATAGATGAACGGAGGCCAGAGGAGTGCTCAAGCAAAAGTTTGATTTTCTTCTTCTTAAAGGAGTTGTATGACAAACACCTCTTCTTGAGAACACTTGCTTGACAATATGAAAGAAAGAGATGTGAATAGTAGTTCAAGGCTGAAGTAAATCGTATGGTAGCTAGGTTTCAAGATACGTATAGCGATATCGTAGTCATGCAGCAGTCATGTGTATTGTGGAATTCCGCAACATGCATCTCCTCATGCACTTGCAGGACTAAGACGTGTGAAGCCGTAGTTCTCCCAGTGTTCAAATCCAGGCGATGTGAAAACACTTCCAGACACCCCTCCGAAACAGGCAAGCGGCCATACGCCACGATTCTGCATTCCAATCTTCTCCATAACCCTGTGACTTGGCCCGTTATCCAAGGCAGTGATGAAGCCAAACAGCTCCTCCAGACCCTGTGATACTTTGACGGAGTTCAACAGTGCCAACGCTGCCTCTATTGCGTATCCTTTACCGATCATCTCGGGGATGATGGCGAAGCCAATATCAGGGATGTCGAGTGACTCCGGATCAGTGCCTCTGGTAAGACTGACGGATCCTATGGTTTGGGATTCTGACAGTGGAGCTGAGGACGTAGGTTTGTGCGAGACGACATATTCGTTGCGTTTGTGTTCTTCCACGAAACGGGTGTTGATCCGTTCCTGTGCTTTGTCCTCGTTCACAATTTCAGTTTGTCCTTCCGTGGAGATGAAAAGCGGCGAGTTGTATAGGGTGACAAGGAAAGCGCAGTGAGGTTGGTAAGTGGGAATAAAATGCGAGAGCCAGAGACGATCTGCCTCGATGCAAAATGAACTTTCTGACATCCTGCGGAAGCTAGGTGTATATTGTATAAATCTCTCCATTGCTGATATCGGTGATGCTAACCCAACGACGCTGTTGTGGTTGAACCTGGCTTATGGTCAGCTTGGCGCCAAGACCTGTAGATTCTTTGGGACATTCCTGCCTCACTTGGACGTCACGACCTCTATGATATAAGATAACGTCTGCATTTTAACATTTTAGTCCTATAAAACACTACACATCAACCCCTCTTACCGTAACCACACAACCGTTAACGCCTAGAAGCAGGGTTATTGTCACGGGAGTTGCTACCGCCACTGCCACCGCCATTATTCCTGCCACCATTGCCATTGTTCCTGCGATTGCCATTCCTCCATCTCGCACCATTGCCTCGCTGCCCTGACGGCTGATTCCTGGCGCTGTTCCCATTGTCCTGAGCATGTGCTACATCACTACGACCATGGTTCTGAGCCGGTGTTTGCAGGGCCGGACCAGGTTGAGATGAAAACATGTTTGCGTTGGCTGATAAGAAGTCTCCCATCTGGCTTAGTGGCACGGCTAACATGTACTGTCCGCTACCAAGCAGCGCTGGAATGTCAGACATGGTGGGCGTGTGCTGATTCTGAGTCGAGTGTTGTCTTCCACTAGGAGGTTGACGCGGGATGTCTTCTTCGTCCTCATCCTCTTCCTCCTCATCCTGGTTCTCTCTCCACTCTCCTCCACGCTGATTGCCACGACGCGGATTTCGGTTTCTACGCCGCGGGTTTCGGTTGTTTCGTCTTGCCATTGTGGTTGTTCCTTGTCCGAAACGTCTCTCCGAATTCAATGAAAATTGCTCCTCCATGCCTGGTGCAGAGCGGTTGTTCTCCCTTCTTCCGCTTGATACAGACTGCCTGTGGGGTTGAGGGCGCTCGTCTGCCTCGAGAGGGGGATCGACCATCTCAAAGTCTTCAGACTTGAAGCTGCGCTGGTTTTCAAATGGCACTTCTTGATTCGGGCTCTCGTTATCTTCGGGTGTGTTATCCATCTCATGGAGGTTGAGCTGACTTTCAGAAGGCACTTCTTCATTCAATGCGTCCTCTACTCCTTCGTTATTCAGGCTCTCGTCAACCTCGAAAGGGACATCCACCTCAAGCTCTCCAGGGTCGAAGTCGAGCTGATTGTCAGGGAGCACTTCTTGATTATGTGCCTCCTCTTCGACTTCTGGACTCGGGACTTCCTCCTCTAACTCCGGAACTGCTGCTTCCTCCTCTGCTGCCTGGTTCCTGGCATCGTCTGAATTTGGCAATTGATCTGACATGCGCTTGTTGATAAGGCGCTCCCGTCGGGTGTGCAAAGTCCATTCCTTCCTCCAGAAAATGATTCGCCTACTCAATGCTTGCGGATCTTTTCGGCTAGCGTAGCCCCGAGAAGTGTGCGCAGCATTGTACTGGTTTCGATACTGGACCATCGATGGCAGCGAGAGGCCGTTTGCTGATTTGTATGCGTCCCAAGCAGCCTCTATCGACTTCAGATCACATATCTGAAGTTCCCATGTATCTGGTTCGTCGTCCCTGATCGCGTGGCCCTCCGTGACTGTCCGCTCTAGGTAATTGAGGAGATCATAATGTTCGGGAAACGTAAGATACTGCAGTTTGGGTTCCAAGAAGTCTTTCAGGGTCGCCTCCTGTTCAAAGCTTAGAGGCACGCCTTCATCTGACATGTGCACAACAGCATCGTCGAGCAACCTACCCACCACGTCGTTGTCAATAGCGCCTATGTTGCGCTTTGAACCGACTCGAAGCCTCAGAGCCTCTCCCAACATCTCTTGGAGAAAGGTAGGTCTTGCACGAAAACTTGGGTGGCACATGAGCGTGCTGAGATTGGAACAGAAATCGGCACTCCAGTTCATCGACCTATCGACTTGGTTGCCAGTCACGGGGTTCGTGACCGACTTATTCTTGTTATTCGAAACAGAGACCGTTATGTTATGAGGTAGAAGGCGTCCTGGCAGTTTTTTGTACATGTCTACCGATCTTCTGTACAAAGCGGCTTCTTGATTGTTGGCTGAGTTAAGGACGAAGTCATCATCCTGTGTCCAATCCCTTCTGAGCTTTTGCTCATCATCCTCACTCCAGTCCACACCATATGGGATTTCTTCCAGATAGTTTGCATGCTGATCCGGAATTTCAATTTCTCGCAGGTCTTCTTGTTTGGGCTGCGGCCGCGGCCGCGGCCGGGCTGGGGCTGGAACCTGAGCATCTTTGCGTGGGCGACCACGAGGCCTCTTCAATACCGGTGCCAAGATCTCTTCCTCGACCTCTTCAGACTCAGGTTCATCATCCTCCACAGGCTTGTCTTTAGACCGAAGTTCACGACTTGTTTGAGATCGCCGTGCACGCTTCGGAGAGGGTTCACCATCGCCTTGGTTTTCCGATGGGGTTGGCGTGCCGTTCTCGCTTTGCGCAGGGTCGATAATGCCTTGATCGTCGTTTGCCATTGGATGGCCGTTCTGACGTTCGTATTGTCGTGACATTGTGACTGTCCCGGGAAGACAAAATTATTCAAAAGTGTAGTTACGTTGCAGACTTTCCCATGGACAGGTAAGTATAACCTCAGGCGCCGCATCTGAGACGCAATCGCAGGGCTTCGATACGCTTCTCCCCATTGAATATGAGTTTGTGGTTTATCTCCACAAAAAGGAGAACCCCATAGAACTAACTGACTGATTGCCTTTACAAACCCCATAAAGCCGGCCGTGTACTCATAGCGAGGAAAGGCCTGAACTTTTGGTATGAGGACATGGACCTAAGTCGGGCTTTTCGCTGACTGACTTGGAGGGCCGTACCGTACCCCAAAAAATCGGCCTTCGCCTGACATTTTGGCTCTAGGTGTACTGATTTCATTTGCCTTTTAATTATGTACATGCGGGCGACGCCGGGCTAGTAAGGAGGCCTTTTGGTTACTCCGAGCGCGATCCAGAGTTCTATACCCCGACCCATATAATCGTATCGAGTATCACATCTCATAGTGTATAGTTTGATATGTCTATACCGTTGGGGGTAGTAGCAGAATCACTTGGTGTCTCAGTCTGGGGCTTCCTGTCCACTGCAGTATTACTTCACAAAAGGCATGATGTGATGATAGGATATGACTATCTAGACATTTGCTTGGTGAGAACCGGGGAAATGTGAATAGCCAGATTAAGGAAAAGATCGGCACGTTCCGGACGGTCTGCCCTAACACCACCTACATAAGTATAGGTATTCATCAAATGAATGTAGGGAAGTGTATTGCCCATGTTGACCGACTGCCTCAAGCTAAGACTCAAGCGAATGCAATGCAAAAAATATCCCAACACAAAGAATTGACAGATAGTTTTCCAACTCACGACATCTCAATCGAAATACGCAAAGATGTCGACCTCGTCCGAACTCCCAGACGGAGACATGCGAGTGTTTTTTGCCGGTCAGCTGGGTCATCAAATAATGCTCTTGACAGGTGCACGACCGCACGATGGCATACGGATCGATGGTGTCGAGAACGAAATCGAGCCCACATCCGATCTTGACGCCAACCAGAAAGAAGTCCTGTTCGCGAAGGGCTCGATAGTCGACACTACTGGCCTCGATACATTGTTGGTGGTTTTAAGGACACTCATGATTTACAATCTTGAGATCGCAGCCAGCGACGATGTCAGCAAGGCATTTGCCCAAGCTGCTTGGATGGATTTTGGATGGGAAATCGAGAAGGACCATTTGTGGAAGAACGAGCTGGCGAAAAAGATCCTCGGAGTTGACCACATTCTACACGACGCTTTCTGTGAGACCAAATGGACACTTGAATCGTTGTTGCAGAAAGAATGTACCAAGGGACTCATCGAAGAGAACCCAGACTTCTGCCTCTTCGGTACTCATTCGAAACGCCCAGCCGCGAAAGGGGGCTTCGAGCTTATTCCGACACCTCCAAGCGTTTTGAAGGCCTTGAATGCAACAACTTGGTGGGATGGTGTGGTTCCTTTACAGGACCACGTGAATAACCTGTTCGAACCCAGGACTGATGGCTACTTACATTTTTCTGCCAAGCCATTGTTCATCAGAGTTGGCTTCGAGAAGCAGGCATCTGTTCAGGCCCACAAGGAGATCCGAACATTCATGCTCGATGCAGATACAATGCTACAAGAAGATGGTCAGTGGCGCCTATGTAGGCAGACTGCCATCTATGCACTGTCTTCAGTGGTACGATTAGCGAACAGTGCTGGGGAACACCCCGTGTACGACGAAATCCGACCGTACTGGAAAGAAGGCAAAGAGGTTCCGCCTATGATTTCCCTCGCCGGCCAAACGCAGATGAATATCCTCCGACAAGCAAAGAAAGAATTCGAGAGGACTGCCGCAATATGGTCACTGGACAATCCT
The DNA here is from genome assembly GCA_007821535.1 of Lachnellula occidentalis. NCBI lineage: Eukaryota > Fungi > Ascomycota > Leotiomycetes > Helotiales > Lachnaceae > Lachnellula > Lachnellula occidentalis. Next base: position 19,279 of record QGMI01000003.1, on the reverse strand, counting down.
GGCAGATACCTGATGTTCTATTATCGCGTTGATATGGATCCGAAGTTACTACCAGGAGATCACGCATGCCGGCAGTTGAAAGCCGACGAGTTTATAGAAAGAGATCCTCTTGTATGGGCGAACAATACGACGCAAGCTGATCAAAATGTCAAAAGGGAAGCGGCTTCCACGGCGACACAAGTCTCGGCGCAAACCAACATACCAACCGGACCCAAGATCAAGACAGAACCGGGCGCAATAGCTGAGCCAAGAGAGACTGGGAGGCTGACTGCTGGGGACAACAAGGCCAAGGAGGATCGATTGAAGTACGAACGCGACCTCGATCCAGTCAAGGATGAGATCAAAACCGAGACCGATTGACTGGTGAAGAGAGTTGCTTGGAGAGATGGTCTTATCAAGCTGATGTAGTATAGAGTTTGCAGAGATTAATCATAAAGGGTCTGCGTTCTCTGGTTCTTTTGGGTGGATTGTTACGATAAATAAAATGTAAATGTATACCAAAATCATAATACCTATGAATTGACGTGATCGACGATCGATGGATGTCTCGAATCCCAAAACAATGATCCTCATTCCTGCTACCTGCTTCAAATAAGTGATTACACCCAAATTCAGAGGTCTGAATCTGATCAAGGAGCTGTCTGTAAACAGGTTAAAACAGCCAGATGAACCTCCCAAAATATGAATGATACCACTACCACCCATCATCCATTCGCAAGCCGATAGAGCGAGAACGAGCACCATTTTGGAACCCATCTTCACTTGATCTAATCACGGGGATGCAGGGCGATACAGCTACTAGAGGGAGAGGACAGAAGGAGCTTGGGAATGCTCTCGGTATTGAGATGAAATATAATCCGATCATCTGTTTATATACCACGATGCCATCCGTTATCGAGACTGCCAGAACCAAACCAGGTTCTACACTTGCGTATATTTCTCCCTTGAATTGTTACCGCGGATCTGGAACTTAACTTTTACAGTGTTTTACGGCCGACATCATAAGAAGAAGAAGGGTCGCGGTGGATAGAAAAAGCGTGATATATAATGTGCCAGATGGCGTGGGACATCAAAGTCGATAGGAATAATTTGCAACTTTTTGTGAAGGGAGGAAAGGCACGCACGCACGCGGCTCAAGCCGGAGAAGACAAATAAAGGGTGGAGGAAAGAGGGGGGTGTAACGCAGTATATAAAGCACACGCAGTAGCATGGAACGGACAATCAATGGCAGGAGACACCATTCCGAACTTGACATGAGGCAATCAGGAAATCAGCACAGACGTAGCTGCGTAAAGAAAACGCGTAAAACATCATATGTCATTCCTCCGTAACTTATTCTACTATTCATCCTCCCTCTCCGTACAATTGGTTGTACCAGACATCCCAACACCCTCGATTGACAACATTTAGTCCAGCTTCAACCCCGTAATTGCGCGGGTACAGAGGATGACCTCCGAGTCCGAATGCTTTTGGGTGAACCTGTGTGGTTCGAAGCCCTTCTGTTGGAACGTCCAGATGGTCTCCTTCCTCTGCACACTCTCGATTTGCAACTCTTCTACCAGGCGGGTGAGGCCTGATAGAGGATCCATCTTTTCCACGACGTTCCTGACCTCCCGGTCAAACGTGACTGATTGGGGACGCCCAGAAGCACTGAAATCCTTCTCCTTTCGAATAGCGACCTTCTGCGTTCGGTGATTACTTCTGCCGTGGGGATTCGGGCGGTAAGTTGCGACGAACTCGAAGCCTGTAAAAGATCCAGTCAGTACTAGCAACACAAAAAGCGACACAGGTTGGTGACAAATACCGGGGTTGTCAGAAGAGGACGCAGCCTGAAGAGCCGCCAGCTTTTTTCGCAATGCGTTCTCGGTCTCGGTGGCTTTCTTCATCCTCGCGGCTTTTACTGCTTTCCTGTTCGGACGGTCTGCTCGCAGAGCCTCTCTTTGCTCCTGTGACAAGTCAGCATGCAGGTCGTGATCGCGAGGCCAAAACAATGTTTGAAAACAGTGGATGATTCAACGCGCCGCGGAAAACACACAGCGGCCAGTGGTGGCAGCGACTTGGGCTTACACACCAGCTTCAGAGGGGACTTACAAGAGTCGGATTGGTCATTGTTGGGAGTCGTAAGGTGGAATTGATGCGTGGTGAGATGGGGTAGGATGGGGTCTTTGGAAGATTGAGCGTTGGTGGGAGATGGAGTTGGTTTGGCAGCACATCGATAAGAACTTTACACTAGCGTCCCAATATCCACACATCTTCAAGTAACATTGACGACAATTATAACTATATTTGATGACGTAAAGGCGGTCTAGATAATGCCTGAGATTCCTCTACCAACTGTATTCCGTTTCTACTATCTAAAACAGATACAGTGCACTGATGTAATGCCATATTTGGTGATGTAGTATCGAGATGACAATACAACAAATGCCATATCGGTATTATCAGCTGTATTAAGGTCGTTGCCAGTAAAAATGCTAAGCCTTGAATTGGTGTACACCTCAGTATGTAAGATAATGATGCCTAGAGATGACTACCCCGCACAAGCATCAGCCTTGGAAGAAAGGAATTGAGGCAAAAGTAAACGACAACGTATTGAATTCACGGGAGTACATCGGCAAGGCAGCAGAAACTGAGACCCAGATCGCTTAATTAAGATGTGCAAAAAGTAAAACGCATTCAACATCCAAACTGAAGCTATAAAAAAAGGCAAAAAAATAATTGTATGCTTGCACATAGCGTTTAGAGTCCCGCAGGACTTTGTCATTTGATTGGCTTATTGTCACAACACAACATGTACTCCTTGACGCTCAACCCCCAGTTTTTACACTGGAGAGAAGCCGGCAGACACATGGCTTTGAACTGTTGTGACAGCCATGACTCTCTAAGAAAGTAAGTGTGCTCATAAATGAAGGATTGGGGGTATACTTAGCTGACCAACAGACCACCAATTCTACCAAATGTTTTTGACCTAATTGTGCTTGATTCAATATATATTACCGGCCGGCAAAACTCTGGATGTTGATCACTCGCCTCGAGGAGCTGCAGACTATGCCTGATATTTGGACAGAGATCCTGGGCTGGCGTGGGAATTGTCAGTTGGAGCGCTGCATTTGAAGGCATGTTGCGCAATGGAAGATAGCATAGCCAATATAGCTGTAAATTCTGCTTCCTTGAGGATACTAGTCGTCGACATCTTTGACCCCAAATTGGCAGCAGTCTTCAATCAGGCACACATCGACTCGTCCCTTCCCAGCTTTGGGAAATCTAACTAGTACTGGCGCCAAGTGCTTGCTCTCGCTGAGCATTACAAAGAGAGAGTAAATCAAGTGACAGAGACAAAATGACAAAGAGCAGAATGAAATCCGGCGCCGTTGCAACTTGCAAGCCAGCTTTGAGCGGAGCAGCGACAGACTGTTTTTATACTGTATCGGCAGATGATGATGCGCAAAGTATTATTTCGGCGAGACATATAAGGTGAAAGAAGATACGCATTGAAAATAAGCAGCAAATCAAAACTTAAGGAAGGAGACGTGAAAATAGTTCGGATGTCGTCTGAAGAAAGTTCTTCGCCAAGCGAGTGAGGACCGGTCCGCAGTGAGTTTAGGTTTTGATTAGTCATCGAGTAAAGTAAAGCTAGCTAGTCAACTACATTGGATCAGACAGGACTCTTCAACCAATTATTTAATTCAAATAAACTAAGAGCATGAGAACTGTATGAACTCAGATTGAAGCCAGCGTCAGTTTGTGCCAAAGTGCATTTTGAATTGGAGTTGCCCTTTCAAATACACGCCGTTCTCAAACAAACGCCTACCCTGCGCACCGCTTTTAACTCGACCCCATTGTTATTGCACGACCATGAAAAGATTTCCTTATTTGTTTCGTAGGAAGAGAAACCTACTTACTAGTGGGTACAGTACCTGCTAACGGCCCAAACATCGATCCTTATTAATCCGAACTTCAAACGGGCCTGTCAGTCATGGTTCCATTCTCCCCTATTCTCAAGTGGCACACCACACCCATGCAGTGAGTAATGCCTCACTGAAGAGCGAAATTTCTGGAAAGTTGAAAATCATATGGGACTGACTTTGCTCGCAGTGTTCCAAAGGACCAACAAGCTGCAAGCCGTACACTTCACGCATTATATTCGAGAATCGAGCCGAAAGCCGCACGCGTACATGATTAGTATACAATCATGAATTCATGAAGCGTCTGGAGTGGAGCTCGGCGTGATCCTCGTGATTTATGATGGACAAGGAGCAGGGCAAGGGTACACGGAAGATCTCAAGGGGGATGCGGTTCGGTTTTATGATGATGAATTTGTGCAAGTGCAGACAAGCGAGAGACAGACAACGTTGGGAATAAACCTGAAACGATAACTGCTGAAACCTTCCGCGGTGCCCGAGATTACCTTCAAGCCCCAAGGTGGATAGACTATACGTCTCAATGTTCGTCTTCATTTACATAAGTTCGCCATTCTACTTCTCCCTAGTTCTGCTCTAGAAGCCATTTCAGTGCCCTTGTAGAGTCCTCCTGGTACTTTTTGCTAAAATCTGCCTCTATCCACCATGACCAGAAGCCATGAGGGAGACCAGGGTAGAAATCAACTTTTGTCTTAACCCCTTGCTCCTTCAATATGTCTTCGTAAATGATACCTTCGTCGCGGAGAGGGTCCAAGCCACAGATTTGGAAGTATGTTGGTGGAAGGCCTTTGTGCGTCTCGAAGAGGGACGGTGCCACCAAGGGGGAGTTCGGATCTGCATTGTACAATTCTATATCAAGCGTGTCAGATCTGCGGAGTCGAATAGACAAGCGTTTTTGGATAGGAAGGAATTATGCTGATACACAAGGCGATATTCAAGGCCAACTCACTCTCGAAAAAGTCCACCATCGCCTTGCCCAACCTTGGAGCATCCTTGTTTTGCTCTCGACTCAAGTAAACATCCTTATATTTTGCTGGCACGGATTCTGGTCCAATACAAGCAGGAATAGAAACGTAGGCACCCGATAATGAAGGCGATAACTTGTCGTCGCGATAGAGATGAGATACCACAGCTGCAAAGTTCGCTCCAGCACTAATTCCGCCAACCAGGAACCCCTTCTTCGAGTTTCCACCTAGCTCTTGGAAGTTCGCCGCAGTCTAATACACTGTCAGCGCAAGTTTTGTAAGACACAAACAACATACCCATTTCAAAGCATCATAAGCGTCGTTTATCGGGGTAGGAAAAGGGTCCTCTGGTGCCATTCGATAGTCAACATTGACAGCAATACCTCCCAATTCCGTAAACTTCCTGCAAAGTAACACTTCCGAGTCGAGACCTCCGAGCACGAACCCTCCACCATGGTATACCACGAATATAGGACTTCCATCCTTGGGCGGGACTTTTGGTTTGTGTATTCGGACGGCTATGGACGTTCCATCTCGAACAGGTATCTGCCGGTCTTCCTCTATGTAATTCACCTCCCCCGTGCTCTGGGCTTCGGTGAGCTTTCGCTTTTGAGCAAGGAGTGTAGCTCTCAAGGTGGGAATGTCGACATTGGGATCGAGTGGTGGTGCAGGCGGAGAATTCTTGAGAATCTATGAAGGTGAGCGAAATACTTGCTACAATGAGGGCGATCTTCGTACCTCTTCCAGCTCCGGATTGATGGTTCCGAGTGCGAGATGTTCTTCTGGTGTCATATTGGATTGGTATTGACAGAGTACTGTCTTTGGGTCTTTGAGGGGAAGAGATAAAGGTTTATATCAAGGACCCCGCCTCTCCACCCGAGATGAAGTCTGCGAAATGAACAGGCGTCTATAGGTGGAGAGGCCGCCTGCCCTATGCCTCGGCGATATATCCTATGAGGGGTGCCATTACCCCCACCTACCCACCTTCGGCCCGAACCTGAACAATGCCGACTTCAAAGTACCGGTAGCTTCATGATTCTGGAACACTGGCCGTATCCAGATGCTGATAAACTTCTCAACCCATTGCATCGCATTGTGGTGGCCAATTCAGATTCTTGATGCGAATAAGGAAGAAGCAAGCAAGTCTTGTGGTCCAAGCCAAGCCGAGGTGGCAGCTCGGAGATTTCTCGGCTAAGTTTCGAGCCAAGTTATGATTTCAGATTTCCAGCCGTGGAGAAATGTTATGTTCTGTTCAAGTGCCATCTTTGATTCTATATCTTCTATATTCATACACTTCCTCTAGCTTGTACTTTCCAAACGGTACCTAGGTACACCGTCTTTGACACAGAAGTGGCAGTGGCAGTCTCCTGCTTGTCCTCCGTACAATCCTCCTCCTGCGTCTCCATCTCCATCTCCAATCTCGAGCCCTGGAGAATTTGCCTCGGTGCTCGATACGCGCTCTTCTTCCCGCGAACAGATTACCATGTGATCTGCATTGGTCTTGATGTTTTGAACATTGGACGTGTCGTTTATTGGGTGCCATTACCCAAAGTACCTCGACTTCGACAGGTTGCTCCTCGCGATGCTGTGGTTTGGCGAATCTCAGACACTGCTTGGACAGCAAGTGCCGTCATGAAGGCCTCCTCATCCCCACTTGCTGCTATTGCTGCTCCTACTCCTCACTGATTCCACGGTTTCCGCGCTCATCGCTCGAAAGTCTGGCAGGCGCCTGCTTCTTATGAACGCCAAAAATCTCTCCGTGATTGCCATAACTGGCAAAGTTATATCCGCCGACAGCTTCCTACGAGGCCAGATTGAGTTCCTTCTTGCTTGCCAAGGCCTGCCAAAGATCCATTGTACAATCATGATGGGGGTCAGTCCTAACATGACCATTGCCAGCGTTAAGAATGTAAATGCGTTACCTATCCGGTCCAATGCTAGTTGCACAGTTCCGACAGCCAAAGCGCCCATTGAAAAACGAATGAGATTGACGGCTAGAGTCACCGATCCATTTCCAGAATAAAGATCGGTGACCATAATTCCATTGAGCAAAAGAAGTGCAGTAGCACTGCTTGCAATGAAGAATTGTAGTATAAGAGGTGGTGTGATTGTTGGGGCGGAAAACGAGAACCCATACCCGGCTGTAGTGCCGATGAAGATCAGAGCAATCCACCACGAGTTTCTTAGTCTGGCACGTTCGATTGGAAAATCTGATAACCTTTTGTGGTCGAGGGGCATGTCTTTTTCCAGGTCGTACATATTTCTGTATTCATTTTCGACCGCTCGCATGTCGTGATCTATCAGGTATCCCGTGAGGAAGAAAGAGATTACAGAGCCGGCCCCTGCCGGAAAAAAGGCAAGGCCGATAGTGAAAGCAGAGACATGGTAGTGTTGTTCAAACATTGTTGTAGTAGTTGTGATGACAGTAGTACAGATTGCAAAAGCAACACTTCCCACGATGGCGTTGACCAGTACATCCTTTTGTAAAAGGCAGTGGAATGGTTCGAGAATGATGTCCAAGCTTAGGGACTTTGTGCGACAAAAGCTAGCAAGATCCGAGTCGAAAGGAGTATCAGAGGACGATCTGAAGATGTATATAAGAGGTTGTTGGATGGGTTTGAGTTTAATTGTACCATTCCCAGCGATACTCCGGAGAGTTTCTGGCAGCATCATGATGATTAAGATAAGTACCACACTTCCAGCTGCGAAAAGGAACCAGAATATTGACCGAAATCCCATCCAGTGAGTCAAGATTCCGCCAATGAATGGCCCAATGAAGGTGAACATCAATGCTGCAAGGGTTAGCATTTTCACACCGCAAATTCATAATAACTCACTTCCACCAAACAGGCCAATAAACCTCGCTCTTTCCTTCGAGTTTGATATATCACCAATCACAGCCGCACCTATACTGTCAAAATCATTCGACTTCAAAGGATCTGGCACACTTACAAATAGCTGTCAAAGCTGCGCTTCCAATAGCTTGCACAGCTCGGAGGACCATCAAGGCTGCAAAGCTCCTTGAATAGACAAGGCCAATATTGGATCCCACAAACACAGTCAATGTTATCACGAAAGTAGGACGACGACCCAGCGTGCTACAGATTGGCATCCAGAAGAAGGGAGCAATAGCATGAAAGACCATAAAAACCGTGATAGTCAACAGCACCACCGCGGAACTGATATTGAATTCCTATGAGTCAGTCAGATGGTTTGCAATGTCTATCATGTGCTTCGTTACATACCGTTGCAATTGCTGTAAGTGCTGGGAGATAAATACTGGTTGAGAGTGGCGACAAGATGCCAGCCAACGAGACAAGAATCACAATCTGGAGTCTCTTGCTGTGGTCGAATACGTGATACGGTGGCTGTGGAAGCGACTTGTCAACAAAGGCTTTCTGTTTTTCTTCCACGTGTATCTCCTCTTGAGGTGAGTTCGGAAACCATTTATCAAAATGTTCCAGCGGGTCTGGTGGTTCTGGAAACAAGCTATAAATGCTCTTTGTATAGCTCTCCTCTTCCATGACACTGTCTTTTTCCTTTTCCTCCTTGCTAGTCTCGAGGCTAACTGCGGATATTGATCGTGAGAGTGTTTCAAAGCTTGAATTACTGGAATATGTCCTGCCGGTTTCCAAACCAGACTGCATGGGCTCTGGATTTGCCTTTGAGGAGTTTCCATCGGTCTCCTGATCCGGAGGAAGCTTGGGTGAACTGTTCGGGGGCTTCAGGAGGTCACCAACATGAACAAAGATCGGAATGCTTCGGCTTCTAGCAGTCAAGGAAGAGTTACGGGACAAGCTTGTCGTCAACCACCTGCTCTTACGCTTTGTGCTTGGTCGTGACTCCAACGTCGGCCTGGGAACAGCCAGAAAGTCCGAGGTGCCCGGCGTCGGAGCCCACGGACTCTCTGAGGGGGTGGGTTCCATGTTGGAAGAGGCAATATTAGGTATCACAACATTTTCCTATTGTTGCTTGTGCTTTGCTGATGATGGGAAATTACGATAGGAATGGAATATTGGACGAAGTATTGAGATAAGTACTATCTTTAGGAATCTTCACCTACCCACACCTCACGCCGTGGCCCTGCGTCGATCACTTCGTATGCATGATCCTTCGTGGACCGACATGAGAAGTACATCCTACCGCGGTATAACTTCCCCACCGCTACTCTCAGTTAACCTATTTGAAGCACGATAACGTTTTGGCAGAGATAAGGTGTTACACACAAGGGTTTAGTTTGCACGATTGATTAAAGAAATGCATGATTTTGCGTTACGATTTACTTTACTCCACAAGGCTACTCGTACGGTGGAGAAAGACAGTCCGTAAGCGGATGGCAGCGGGAGGCGAAGAATCACAGCACGTCATGATCCAGCCATGAAACGTGGAAGAGTCAGGATCTGATCATTCGCGGGAATTGTAATTCTCATCAAGCAGGGTCTTCCCACGTGAGGCTTGAGACGACTGTGGAGAAGGAATACTCTAGGAGGGTTGCAAGCTTGCTGTCAGCAAGGAGAGCTTACAAACAGCAAACGAGTTACAAATGATAGCTGATCTATAGTATCATTGCTTCATGTGCGAGCCACTGTCGCAATTGAAGCCTCCTGTCAGCAACGTCAACCGATTCATGTTCAAAAGAGATACAAAAAGAAGCCTCAATTAGTCACGAACAGCATTTGTTGAAACACTCCGATGCAACCTCAGCACGTGGGTTCGGAACATATATTACACTTGGCAGACGGAAGAAGCGAGTTGGGTGGTAACACTTACACTCAGGTCTCTTTCTTACTACTTGTACATGGGACGAACGCACATCGCTTTGAGGGCGCCACTGAAACGTGAGGACAGGGAAGATGATGCAACAAGGGTCAGGGTGGCATGAACTTGGGATGAAGATCTCCTTCCGACGAAACCAATACGGCAGGTGGTAAAACCCGCCCGGTATTCTACCTTATTGTATCACAGTATACGGTGTATACGGTGTATCTCGGGTTTGATGACTGAGTGGCTCACGATCACGAAATACTTCTATTGGTAGTAGTAAGTCGAATTCTGTCCTGTAGGAATAACATACTAACTATGATTAGGTCTCGATTTTAGAATATACTCTCCTCGTCACAATCATACGGTGTAGTAACGTACTGTGGTGTGGCTATTTTCCTTTGTCTATTTTTAAGTTGTCTGTAGCGGGTCCTGGCGGCGACCTAGACAGGGTCCTAACGGGCACTAGAAGCCCTAAATATTCCGCTCCACGAGCACGAGCTCCTCTGCGCTCCACTCACACACCACAGACCACCAACCATCTTTATTTCCACGTCTTGCATAGAGTATCTTCTTATCCATCTATCAGTTGAAGTGCCGATTCGACCATCCAGAAATAGATGATTAGTGTGAGTGTTATCTTATCTCTCTTTCCCCACAACATCACTTTCCTTACAGAATCTAATCTCTAGCCTGGCTAATTCGACCGAGGATAGTATTTAAGACGTTTCGATTTCGAAGGATCGTACGAGATACTGTAACCATTTGCTCGTGTGGGGCACTTGTCTGCTAGAGACGTTGCAGATTTGAGCTGCTTTTGTAGCCTCGGGCAGATTTTATTTATGGCAGCAAGCAGGCTCGATCTGGGTTACGAGATTCCAAAGATTGTGCGACCGATCAGGCAGGTTTCAGGGTGATTTCTTGGTATTTGCCCGGTGTTGTATTACAGCTGTCAGCGGATTCAACGAGGGTAAGATTGAAGCGGTGTTACCCACCAGCCACTTCGGATGCAAAAACATCCATGTCAAAGTCATCGTACTGCACATCTATAGTATCATTATGCGGGGAGTCTCACATGATCGGATCATCACGGATCAATGGTAAACTACATCATCGTTCATGTCATGTCCTCGCTCTCCAGTCTGTCTCTATCCTTCACTCGAGGTGTAATATTCCATGCACTGGCACATCATAATCGGTTGTGATATCTGTCAGCTTACATCCCTTGGGGAAAAAGTTCGGGTCTATTTTATTAAAGCCTTGGATCGTGATTCTGAAATCTTAATACTTTCCCAACTCATGTTTCGTTTGAAGCTATAAAATGAAGCTGTGGTGCTGCACGTTCTTTCCAAAGGCTTGTTATGATGTGTAAAAGCGGGTTCCAGCTGAACCAGTGTCGCTAAAAGTTGAACCAGTATCGGAATCGACATCTAGTTGATGCCGATGCAGGGTCCGTGCATCTCTATACTAGTTCAACTTAAAATCGCATATGCAAATACGCGATGAAGGAAGATTACTTAGGATAATATAATAATAAGCCTAGCATTAATGAATTAAATGTATAACGCATCTTATACGCATCTTATAAAAATTATAGCATTCTATAGTAAATTATAGTATATACTTATAAAGAAGAGAAGGCATATACTCGGCATATACTTAGCATATACCTCTCTCTCTCTATATGTATATACTATAATTTACTATAGTAGGTATCTACTAGGTATATGCTCCGTATATACCTCCCTCTCTCTATAAGCATATGCTATAATTTACTATAGTAGGTATATACTAGGCATATGCTCCATATATGCTCCCTCCTCTTTATAAGTATATACTCTAATTTACTATAGAATGCTATAATTTTTATAAGACGCGTATTATATATATAAAACGCGTTATATATATAATTCATTAATATAATATATTTCTAAGTTCTCTACACGTATTGCGTCTATACAGATAAGGTTTAGCGTAGATAATAGCTATACTAGTTCAACTTAAGCGAGATAGCGAAATCCTATACTAGCTTAACTTTTAGCGACACTAGTTCAACTAGGAGCTCGTGTAAAAGCTAAACCCTGATAGTAGTTTATGAGTAGTATAGTAAATAGTACAAAACAATACATATTGGCTAATATGAGAGATCGCCAAACGTACTGCAATATGAATTTTCGAAACTATATCGGTCCCGTACAAGTGAGGATATATTATATTAGTGACAATATATATTGCCAATAGCTACTATAGAGCATAAAAGTAGCATAAAAGTAGCATAACTAAGCATAAATCTAGCATAAGTTGTTATACCTAGCATAAATATTTATGCACTAGCATAAATTATAGTGGGGGACTATAAAAATGGGGGTCCTAGGAGTCAATTTACTCCTAAAAATCTTATTTTCTAGGCCTATCAGGCTAGAAATGATAAGCCCTACAATATAGTAATATATTGCCAATATGAGACCCTATATTATATTGTACTATATTAGGAGCAATACGAGAAGTGTCATATTATATTGGTCCAATACAGGATCTACTATATTATACTAGTATAGTACGTAATACAGTACTATATTGGTGTACTATTTACTACACTGTTTATGAGACACAACACTACTCTGAATTTCTTTTACTTTATATCAATTTTCACGGCTATCATTTGCTATCATCCACAATCCTAAGGCTGGATCATGAAGAGAGCGTATTTGAAATATCATAAAGGTGTTCATTTACTGATGAACTCTCTCCTTTCTCACTTATATTTCTTAACTTGTTGCCACTCTTTTGTTTCCAAAGCATCAAGCACTAGTAAATGATTATAGCAGCGATTCTGGTCCTAAGTCCACAATGCGTTCTGTATTTGCAAGGGGTTATTGGTTATTAGTAAGATAAAAGCCAAAGCCTATTTGCCCCTCTAGTAAGTTGCCCAGGAAGACCCGTTCAGTAACAAGTTGCGCCTACTAAGCTATTCATGTGAATTCATCTTTTTGTGGGGGTTATGCTGTGTATTGCAGCTGTTCATTCAATAATGCACATTGGTGATTCACATAGGTATCCACCCCAACAACTACCTACCTACTTACGACATCGCCATCTTGAAGCAACCTTCCACCTTCCACCTTCCACTTCCACCACAGTGGCACCACCAACAAACAACGTAGCAATCAGGTACTTCATCAGCAAGACAGCAGCAAACATGTCCGAACAGGTACGTAGATAGCTTCATCTAGTGCTTGCTGTTTCGAAATACAATGCAAACCAAACCGCACACACTCATGCCCATATTCACATAGCTAATCATATGAGTCTGCCCATAGAAACAGGCCCGTCCCGGCATCAGCGACGAGAAGAGAGCAAAAGGGAGGCTCAAGAGAGATTATCGGAAGAGGGTTAATAGACTGCGAGCCATTCTCGCTGGCGCGGGTCCCTACGATGAGGATCGTGTGCGCCGCGAATGTGAGTATTATATTCCTATAACATATCACGGAAGCTTTCTTTTCCGACTCCAGACTCCAGATATATACCTTTGGCGTCTACTTTCGGTATCTGGCAGAGGCACAAAGCTCTCAACAATCAAACCCTCCCATCCTATACCATACCCAGCAGCTAACAATCATTCACTGAAAATCAGACATCGATCCGGACTCCGTTCCTCGAGGAGCCACTCTCGGCATCACACCAGCGGAGCTCGAGTGTGAGAGAAGAAACGAAATCCTGAACGCTTTCCAGCAACGTGCCGACCCCCAAGGACCCCAACAGCATAGCCAGAAGCGAAAAGTTGTAAGCCTTACATATGCGCCACCTGTTGGCCAGTCTCAGGGCCTTTTGGCGTTCCAGTCTACTCTTACGTTCAGGCCAGCCCCAGGTAATGCGCTTGCGCAGCCATCCAGCCAAAGCCAAAGCCTGGTTTCGGGTGAGCTTCAGCCTGAGCTTCGAAAAAAGAAATATCGTAAGCGCTTGACGAAGGAGCAGAGAAAGAGAGCAAGGACGAAGAGAGAATGGGAGCAGATGGTACAAGAGACGTTCCGCCTCGCCGGTATAGCGCAGGTCGAGAGTGAATGGAAGCAGATTGCGCAAGAGATGTTTGACAGAACGATGATGAGAAACCGGCTGGAAGGACGAGAGGATCCACTTGAAGGTGAGCAAGAGCATAACCCTTCTTTCCCTGTCCGAATCAGTGTCTTCCGATTTTAGTGGGGTTATGCAATAAAAGATACATAAACACTAACTGATTTCTACCATACTCCAGACGACGACGATTGGATCGATGAGCTGCCCGAAGATGACTGGAACGTCTACTGGGACTACATCTCCACCAAAACCACTGACGCGCCCAAGTTCATCGACCTCGTCAAGCGAGGCGACTATATCGGCTCCCAGATCTTTCCTTGCCGCCGCCGCGTTGACGAGGATGCTGAGGTCGACGAGAAGGCTGAAGAGGTAGCTGCTGCTGAGAGCGACAACATGGCTGTTGCAATGGATCTCTCCTAGGTGCCGACTGCTATGCTTTGTTTACAGTATCTTTCCTAGGTACCGTGCTGTGCTGTGTTCAGAGGGAAGAGGGAAGAAATCGCACGCAGTTAGTGGGGTTTGTAAATTAGCACTTGGAACTGATAGAACAAACGGAATACATGACAAATGACACACACGCACATACAATCTATGATGTTCCACAAATTATGAGACATTTATCCTAGAAGAGAAAAACGGGCCGTGAATACCCCTGGGAACTCTTTCCTCAACCTACGAAGTACAATGTTTTGCAAACTATGAGACATTTATCTTGAAATGCAAAAGCAGGCAGCGGATGGATATAAAGAACTTTTCGGTCTCACTATCACCATAACGTTCGTTATAAGAGGTGAAGTATACTATACCAGGCATATATCCTGATAGAAAATAAAACCACGCAGCAACAAAGCGTCTCGTACAAGTTGAAAGAGCTCTCCCCTCTGTGCGAAGTTCTATAAGGAATCGCTGTAGGACAAGAAAGAAGTTTACACTGCAATTTTATCAACTGCGTTGTAGAAACAATAAAACACAAAAACAAAAGGCATCAAACTCGCAAGAATTAAGGTTCTTTCTTATTCAGGTACTAATTTTGTCAAATACTATACTCGCACTTCTGTCTATGAGAGTAAAAAATCCCCAACCAGTCTATAAACGCCATGCCCATTTTCATTTTCAATCGTTGCACAGTTTCAAAGTTTGAACAACTCTATATGCATAATCAAAAAGCATCAAAGAACCATCTGCTATCTGTGAAGTTTGTGCAAATCGATATACATCCATCCCCCTTCATGGGGAAATGGTATCTATGACTCGTCATCGGTGTCTGGCGGGTGGGGTGTGCCCTTGGGGGAGCTCAGCCTATTGGGTGTTAGTTGGTGGTATTGCATCAAGGAAACAAAGACTTACCAGTTGATATGTCTCAATCTTCTTCTGACTTCTCGCTCCTTCAACTCCTTCTTGGTCATCTTCTTCTTCTTCTTGGCACGGAAAGACAGAGGTTTATCACCATCGTCCTCGGCACCACTGTTCACAGCGCTAGAATAGGCGCTGTTGGCGGCAGTGCTGGTAACACTGCTGTTGAATCCACTGGAAGGTCTGCTAGCATCCTCAAAGCGGTCTGCAGAGACAGCGAGGTGACCCTTGTGGGTGACACGGCCGTCCGCAACATGCCATTGCTCTGGGCAGAGAGCGCCAACGAATTCTGTGTTGTGGGAAATCATAACGACACCTCCCTTGTAGTCACGAATAGCAACCGCAAGACCTCCGAGAGAATCACGATCCAAGAAATTGGTAGGTTCGTCGAGAACAAGCAAATGGGGGTTGTTCCACATAGCACCCGCCAACACGACCTTGACCTTCTGACCTCCTGAAAGACCAGAGATCTCGTTATGGTTCGCAATCTCGGGGTCAAGACCAAGATCCTCGAAATGCTTAGAGATAACCTTGGGAGAGAGCTCACGGAATCCGAGACCCTCACGTGAGGCTTCATGATCGTCGAAATCTTGAACCAATTTGGTGAAGCCGAGTGACTTCAAGGTCTCTGCAGAAATCTGGGTGTTGTGTTGAGGAAGCATGTTGACCCACTTGACCTCGTATTGGAAAGTCTTCTTGTATTTTTGTCGACCCATGAGCGATTCGATACGCTTTGGACCCATTCCATCCCCGATATCAACCATCTTCTCCATCTGAGCTTTGTCTTCGGGAGAAAGAATACGGGTCTGCTTCATGTGAACCTCACGATCGTCACCGTTTGCGTAACGCCATTGGAGATATTGGTTAGGCGTCTTCTCAAGATGCATCTCAACGTGCTCAAGGGCGTGCTGCTTGATGTACCCGATACGAAGGTTGGGATGCTTCTCCACCTGTCCAGTAGTAGGAATAGTCTCGCCGGTCAGAAGCTTAATCAAGGTCGACTTTCCAGCACCATTTCCACCAATGATAGCTGTTCGGGATGACAGCGTTAGCGAACATGAAACGTTGTGGAGAGATGGCTTCGAGGATCCAGGATAAGTGTAAGAACAGTCTGTCATTCGGAGAATGGCCTTTGTGTGTGATTTGACACCAGTCAGAATACCAGGAGGTGGGAACTTGAATTGCACGAGAGAGTCGGACAAAGTGTAGTAACTCTTTGCCTCTGGCTTCTGCTTGACAAATGCAGCCAGGTTACCCTTGTAGCAGGCCAACTTCTTTCCTGGCTCGTAGTGATAGATGTCTGTGCATACTGCATCAAGGAAAGCAGAATCGTGAGACACGATCAAGCTGGTGATTTCGGTGTGTGACTTGAGGTATTCTTCCACCCAGTGGATGTTTGCAACATCCAAATGATTCGTCGGTTCGTCAAGAAGTAAGACATCGGCCTTCATCAACATGGCACGGGCCAAAGCAAGCTTCATCTTCCAACCACCAGACAATGATCCGACCTTCTCTGCTTGGCGACCTTGGGGACCTGCGGTGAATCCGACCTCGGCCAAGACCTCGGAGATACGCTCTGTGCCCTGGTTTCCAATTTCAGGATCCTTAGCAACGAATTCCAAAATGCTGATATCAGCATCCTCTCCTTGGTTGTGCTCCACGAAATAAGTCTTGAGTTGATCTTGAGTGGGAAAGCCTTCGAGCTTGCCGTTGGAGATTGCACGCATGAGAGTGGACTTTCCAGCACCATTTCGGCCGCAGAGACCATATCTGTGACCCTTCAGGAGGCGAAGGTTGGTGTGAGAAAGCAAAAGCATTCCTCCGTAAGCGAGAGAGAAATCAGTGTTGACAATCTCAACCTCTCCATCATCTTCCTTGATGGGCTGTCCAAATTTGCGGTGATCCTCGTCGATGTAGAATTTCTGGACCGCAGCGCCCACAGCCTCAGCTCCTTCTGGTGCTTTCATGATGTGCTGCAGATAGGGGACAATGCATGCAGATATGCGGGCCATTTCACGATGATTGACGTCTTCAACGACCATGGCGCAGATATATGGTCGTGCAAGTTTGAATGTGTCCAAATCACCACCTAGACCTCCAGCATTCTTGATCTCAGCCTCGAGAACCTTGGCGACGTCTTCAACGGAGGTTCTTTCGATAGCCCCGCTGGCAATGTTTCCGTCATCGTCGCCCATTGCCTTATCAATAACAGCAAGTGCGCGTTCGGCCATCTCTCGGACTTCTGGGAGAGATGCGCGATCCTGAACACCTTTGACACCGGGCTTCAATTTTGGCAAGAAAGTACGGGCCTCCACTGGGTCGTGAACAAGCTTGGTCAAATTCTCGACAACAACTACCGTCTGTCTGAGGACTTCTTGAGCGGTTGTAGGGGTATTGAGGGATCGCTCCAGCAGCGGGGTGAGCATAGCTAGGACCGGAGACGTAACGATTGCAACGAATGTGGTTTGAGAAAGTGCGTGAATAGCCTTCTGGAGTGTGTCGGTGGAAGGGTTTTGCATGGTCTTGATGAGTAGAGGAATTCTAGGCGCAACGTCGTCGTTTGACAGAAGAGTTGTCAAGGAGGTCATGGTCGCAACAGCTTGCTTCTCAACCTCGCCCTTCAAGTCGTGCATACCAGCCTCGACAACGGGAATTAAACCGGCCAACTTCATACCCATGGATTCACGCAAGATATCCTTGTTATTGGCTTCTTCCTTGCTGTTCCCGACTTCCATCTTTGCTTTATCTGCCATCCTCTGCAGTAATTTGTAACCTCCGACGGTTCCTTGCCATTTGCCGGAACGCTTTGCGAGATATGTGGTAAGGACTGGAAGAAGACCAGCAACGAGGCTTTCAGAGCTCAGATTCTTGAATAATTCGTCGAGTCCGTATTGTGCGGCATCACGAACGACTGAACCCTTGTCGGAAAGAGCATCGAGAGCGACAGCAACCATGCCTCCATCTTGGAA
Source organism: Lachnellula occidentalis (assembly GCA_007821535.1). Taxonomy (NCBI): domain Eukaryota; kingdom Fungi; phylum Ascomycota; class Leotiomycetes; order Helotiales; family Lachnaceae; genus Lachnellula; species Lachnellula occidentalis. The sequence goes on along the minus strand of QGMI01000003.1, from coordinate 1,237 downwards.
GAGGAAGATTACTTCGCTGATTTTTTGTTGGGGAGGGAGACGCTCAAAAAGAGCACCTAATAAGTTTTGTGCGCTTTCTCTTCGAAGTCCGCTCTTCTTATCAGCAGCGGCTTTCTTGATCTCGGCAAGAATGCCATAATGCACCAGCCCGCGGAAACCGACGGTGGACAAGAGGAGGTCGCAGAGAGAATAGGCTGCAGCGACTGATGCATCTGATGAAGATGCGGCGAAGATTTGGTCGAGGATTGTAGTGATCTCTTCCTGAGTCGGCGCATTGCCGTCAGAGGTTTTTGAGATCATGGTGGGTTGCTGGCGGGGTGGTGAGACTGGATGGGGCATTCTTGAGCGTAGAACGCCCGGGGAGATAGAATGATGGTGCGGCAATTATAAAATAATGTGGTGGTTTCGAGGATATGAAGCTGAATTGCGCTGAAAGCGTTTGTGAAAATTTCGTACAACTTTCCGAGCAAGCGTTCTTTGTTTTCGAGGGAAAAACCGTGGCCTCGGCCTGGAGCGCAGAGTTCGTTTTGGTGGAGTGGAGATTTGTAGAGTGCAGAGACAGATGAGATGCGATACGATACGATACGATACGATGGACAAAGACCAGTCGGACTGTATATGAGTCTCAGCCGCGAGTGGCAGAAGACGAGAGAAAGGGGAAAGACGACGGAGGTTCAGGAAATGGATGTCTCTGGTGGGGGGAGGAAAAAGTGGGTGGAATTTTCAAGAAATTTATTTTATCAGCACCCGCCCGCTGATTGCGCTTAGCGTAACCTTCCTGGTTCTGGTCAGCCCGAACCGAAATACCGCTGCTAGAGCTGATACGGCTTAGCTCGAGAGGATGCTGACCATTACGGAGGTACTGTAAGAGCAGATAGCACGTGATATACTAGGGTAGCGTAGCGTCGCCTCAAAACTGTACTTGTACCTAGGTACCCCCCTCCCTCAGGTATTAAAAGTTGAGACCGCAAAATCACCCCCTTAAATACACCTACATTTAAATAATTTATTCCTCTATAACGCTCTTATAGAACTATCCTAAATTAATTATATAGTAAGTTTAGAAGTATATTTATATATAAATCTAATTACATCTACTATTTAGCTACTATTTCTCCTAGTTATATAATTATTAATTCCTTAGTATTTAATAGCTATAAAATTACTTCCTAAAATATATCTATATTTAAATAATTAATTCCTCTATAACGCTCTTATAAAACTATTCTAAACTAAG